>QRFJ01004424.1:42366-65965 GCA_006176705.1 Cocos nucifera
GTCTCTAATTCATGAATCTCACCGTATCCGGAATATTGATCCACTCCTTAGTTAAGTCAGACCCACCATTTGCATAGACTGGGTTCCTAATTGAGTCTCTCACCGTATCCGGAATATTGAGCCCAACTCATCCTCCAGCCCATAGCATCCAATGCCTAATAGACATGGTTGCGTCTTCCCGGTGCAACTGAGCCACTGTATCCAGCCGAGAACAATCAACCCCGGGAAGGGCCCGCACATCTACAATGGTGGAAGACCTCAGACTTAATCTTTTCTTAGGGAGAATTGATTCAGGTCTCATTAAACTAGACTTGGCTTAGTCATAACAATTATGACTAACCTAGTGGCATGGGTCAGCTCGGATTATTGACCACCTCAGATCAGAACTGTGTCAACAGATATGGCCAGGTAAGTGAGACCGGTGGAAGGAATATGCCGTTAACTCGCACAAGAACGCATTCAGGTCGAGTAGCTTCCAATTAAAAACCAGTCGGTCGTCTATGCCAAACTTACCTTAGACACCAAATTGTTGAGTCAGAACCAATTGGGTTAGCCTACAATCCAGACTCTAACCTCTGAGCCTAATTAGGTCTTGCTTGATCGTGACTCGATCTTGACCCAGACTTAATCCTATTAGGCTGGTCAATTTAAGCATTGTTGATCCCATCTAACCAACTCTTGATTCGGTTTGATCAACCGCTTAGACCTAATTGAGCTACCCAAGCCCGAACCCAGTATTATGAATATGTCTTAGATCTGAAATTCTCAATTTTAGACCTAATTAATATTCCATAAACTTAATTCTTAATTAAGTTGGGTTCATAAACAAAATATGCACAATAAATCCTAGGGTTTCAGGATCTAGGGTTTTGCAGAAAGTAAGTTTTGGGTTTCTGATTAAGGACGAACACGCAGCACCCCTACACGTCATAAGAACACCCCATCGAATGGGAAGAGAGGGCCTTTAAACCCTTCTTCGTTCTTATGACCGGACGGCCAAGAGGAACGCCTTAATCAGGAACATTCAATACTACAAAACAATATCAGATCTATATCATATATCTCATATATAAAGTAGATCTAATCATGGCATATTTTGCATACATCTCATGTATCAAATCATGCATGTTTTCAGATCTAAATTATCTCATAATAATCTAAAAAATTAGATTTAAATTGATCTAATCAAAATAAATTCTAATCTAGATAATTATGTAGAACTATTCTACAACTAGTCTAGTCATGCATCTATCATATCTCATATGATATTTAAAATTAAATAATTTTTATTTGCTGTTTATCAGATGTTATTATAACACTTATAATATCAGAAAATAGTAAATAAGAAGATCTAAAATATGATTTAATCAGATTAAATCAAAGACATGCAAAACTATTCTATAGAACTATTCTATTCTAGAACTAGTCATGCATATCTTCTTAATCTTAGATCCAAATCATTTAATTTTAATTTTTCTGATTTCAGATCTGATCACATCTCATGTGACATCTGAAATCACTTTATTTTCTAATTAAAATAAAATTAAAATCAGATCTAAACAATTTAGAACCATGGCTCTGATACCAGTTGAAGGGAAATCCTGATTTCCCGGTCCAGGTTCGTCCAGATCTGATCAGATCAAGAGATATATTTCAAAAATTTTTCTCTTGATCTCAATCAGATCTTGATATGTTTTCAGATCTGATTCTTATTATTTTAATAAATAAAATAAAATAAGATAAATTAAATCAAATTTAATTTACCTGATTTGGGTAATCCTATTACCCTGTAGATGATCCTGATTGCAGCGGAAGGTTCTGGATCTTAGCCACGCAAGCGCCTGGCCTCTACCGGTATCCACTCGGGTTGGATCTGGAGATCCTCTTCTTCTCTATCACACCTCCAAAAATTCAGATCTGGATCTGATCTGGAGGATCTTCAAAACTCTTTTGAAGATCAGCAGTCGTCCTTTTGCAGCAGCGCAGCCTTCTTGCTTTTGATCGCCTTTCTTTTGATCTGAATCGCACCAACCTAAGTCCAAAACTCCTTTTGGACGTGGAGAGCAAGGGGAGAAGAGACTATGGCATGGAGAAGGAGGGGAGAGGCAGCCTTGGGGCGTGGGAAATCTATGATCTCATTCATATTCTTAGAATCTGAGTTGGGCGCAGGGTCTTATTTATAGACCTAAGCTTGTGATCCAACTCCTCTTCCTCTCAACCAATCACAACCCTTTGTGAAATCAGATCTAAATCTGATTGGTTGGAATAGAGACCCCTGGATTCCTCCTTAGAGGGTGCCTAAGACCAGTCAAACTGGATTCTTAGTAGAACTCTGATTGGAATCCAAAAGGGAGGTGGAGTCCTTGTCCAACAAGGACTCCTAGGCGCCTCCAACTTGGGCTCACGCCTAGGGTGGCGTGCGCCCTTCTCCTTGCCAGGTTCTGGCAGGGGGACAGGCCCCCACCAGCTCTCCAATAGGTGCATGACATGTGGTCAAAAGTCAAAGTGTCAATGGTCAACGTTTGACCAGTCAAAGGTAGACTTTTGACCAAAGTCAAAGAACAAGAAATGGCAGGTGACCAAAAATGGCAGGTAATGTCTTACAAATAAGACAACCTTTTCTGACTTGGACAACCTCCAGTCAGACCATATGAAGGCCTCTGATTGAGCACAAACTCCTTTGGCTCAGTCAGGACAACTTATTTATGATAGTAAAAGAAGAACGTTAGGTTCAATCGAGTGCTAGCACGATTTCCTTGAACCTAATTGAATCTCATTCAGATCAATTGAACTAGATCAGTTCAATTGATGATCACCAGATTCAAACCCTTGTTTGTGTGACCCAGTTAGGTTCAGTTCTGTATGGTAATGGGATATGTCATGATCTCTATCATCGACATCATCGAAACTCCTTTCGATGGATCAGAACTCTTCTGATTCGAACAGCTAGAATGATCGATCATCTAAATCATTCTAATTGCTCCCAAAATCCACCAGTGACACCTAGCAGTATATGGTGGCAACCCATCAGAGCTGAATGCGAACCTCTTGGTGCAGCTACCTGTGTGATTAAGTTCTTCTATCTTGAGCCCCGATCAGATTAGGGTTAAGGTAAACTCGTCAAACCCTAGTCTCTGTCATATGATGTAATCATTCGATTCGAGTCCAATGTGAAAATCTAAATAGAAACTCTTTCTATTATTTCACTCTGCCATGGCCATGGGCTTCAGGACTTGATTCTCATGATTATCATAGGGCTGCTCCTCTACCACCGAGGTAGATAGATTCCCATCTTGATGCAATCCAGTTCCTACAATGAACATGCTATAGCCAACATACACCTCAGGGTTCCATATGGCTAGGAGACCGAGTAATGGTGTAGTCAAACTATAACACCCTCAAGGTGAACTGCCGATGCATCTCAGGTCAAAGAACCAGACACACTACTGCAGCATCGAGTCAGTCATTGACGAGAAGGTAGACTTCCTAATGACTACTCGAGGTGGTCACGCTCAGTGCCCTCGTTCTCTAACGAGTACCTGTACTCTCGCTCCGGTGTCTCCACACCGTAGACTCAAGACTCATCTACTAAAGAGAAGCGATTCGTACACCAACCTTTCGGATCAATCACCATCCTCGTGATGATCCTATGGTCAAGAGCTGTTTATGAGTTAATAATGATTATTCATGTCTTAAATTTTCAACTCTTGAAAATATGAATTATCATTACCATTAACACAAAGGATGTATCACAGACACTAAATACACATATGTGATAGAAAATAACCCATTTTATTGATTATAGTCAAAATTATAATTTTGCCCCTAGAAGTGTATTACAAGTGTCAGCCAATTCTGGCTTCTAGGGCACATATATCTAACACTTTCTACCCATATTGATCCAAGATCAAAGATCAGGCTATTTTATTTTATTTTATTTTATTTTATTTTATTTTATTTTAAATTTTATATATTTAAATTTTAAAATTCTAATTAATATAAATTTTATTTTATGTTCTTTAAATTCATACTTTTTATTTTTATTATGATTTAATTTTTGTACTTTAATTATTGTTCTTTATTTTCCTGCAAGTAGATGCTAAAATCAAATTAGTAGATCTTAGTATCAAGTTTACTTTTCTGTATAATTTAATTTGCACTTCATAATTTAATTATTGTTCTTTTTTTTTAAGAAAATTAAAGATTTTAAATCTAAAAATACTACCTTTCCTATGGGTTCGATCCAACTCACTGCTATCCATGTATTCTTAATTATTTTAAGAAGTCAAATTAAATTGATAAACATGATGTCTTAACAATAACATCATGATTTTATCAAGTTTTTGGTGTGGTTACCGGGGTGGAAATATATGCTATTTTTTCTTTAATTTTTAAATTTTTTTTAAAAATTAATTATAAATATCTTTTTAAATATTACTTACTATCTTTTTATTTATTTATTTTGTTGGAAGAAAAGAGAAAAGAAAAAAAAAGGAAAAGGAAGAAAGCATCTAATCTTGGTAAAATCAATCCTAACTCTAGTCCTCTTTTCTTTTTATTTATTTATTTATTTACTTTATTTTTAAATTAATTTAAAAAATATTCATTTAAACCTAATTAAAAGTCTCATGATAAGATTAGAAATTCTAACTTTTTAGAGCATGCATCATTTTAGTTTTATTTTTTTTGCTGGAGGCAAGGTAAGCCTTTTAGAATTCAATTAGTTGCATACGTCTAGTTTAAATTGCATAAAATCCTTTGATTGAAAATTTTTTATGCATATTTATATTAAAATAAATTAAGGGCATAACTCAATTAAATAAGATAAGGTGGAAATTTGATCACCCTTTCCTGGCCCACAAACAATCAACCAGCATCCTACATTGAGCTAAGCCTTTAATTTTAAAACCAATTAGACATCAATCCTAGGAGCTCGAGCTCAATAGGATAAGAAACCCTAAGAGTTGGACCAGGTTAAGGTTAGTCAATTTGACTGGTGTCTTGGAAAGTGGTTTGGGATGACTGGACCTGAAGGAAGGTAATTTTTAATTGGTTCAGTTAGCTTACCTAGCCAAGCATAATTGGTGTCTAAGGCAAGCAATGGGAGGACTCCCACCAACCTTATACTTACCTGGCTAGTTGATTGGCTATCCTACACTTGGAGTGCTCGAAGGCTGACTTGGAACAGTTAGGAGCTGTCTAGGTCTAGGCTAATCTTAGGTTAGGATTAATTTGTTTGAAACTTGTTTGAAAATAAAAATCCTTACTTTAGGTATTTAAAGTCTCTATTTCCCTGACATAAGGTTGCCCTGGCATAATGGGAAGTTATGTTGCATGGTTGTCCTAGGGTATGAAAAGGTTGAATTAACTTGGAACATAAAAAAGAGAGTTTAAAAAAATAAAATAAAATAAAATAAAAAGATTGAGGACATTGAGAATATATTGAATTCGCCAACACCCGTGTGGAGAAGGATTTTAGGTCGACTAGTCAAAATGGATTTAGTTTCTATTTCAGACCCTACAACCTCAACATCGATAATGGATTTAGCAAATCAGCCTCAGCCTCAAACCCTTAAGGAGTTATGTTATTCAGTCGATTCCGTCCAACCCTCTTGTCTCAGGTTACCCCAATCCATAGCAAACAACTTTGAAATTAAACCTCAAATCATTAACATGCTTCCAAAATTCATGGGAAAAGAGGATGCATATATATTTATTAGAAAATTTGAAGAGGTTTGTACAACCATGAAACTACAATAATTATCAGAGGATAAAATCAAACTAAGATTAATCAATTTTGCCCATAAGGATAATGCCAAAAAGTAGCTTTATAGACTTCCAAATCAATCTATTACGACCTAGGAGGGCTTTGTGAGAATATTCTTAAAAAAAATTTTTTTCATCACAAAACAGCTAGAATTAGAAATGAAATAAACCAATTCTATCAACTAGCTAGTGAATCATTTTGAAAATACTTCGACCGATTCAAGAATCTCTTGACCCAATGCCCACACCATGGAATAGAAACTTGGAGGCTATGCTAAATAATTTATGAATGGTTAGATTCAAATTCCCGAATAATGCTAGAGTCCATGTGCCAGGGATAATTTATGTACAAAGAATCAAATAAAGCCTAGCAATTTTTAGAAGACCTAGCCGAGAAAGTTTATAATGGAAAATAACTAGGAAACCAGAAAAATCCATACCTTTAAGAGGTGGAGTTTACCAAATTCAAATCTTCCTAGCTGTAGAAGCCAAAATTACAACTTTGACACGTAGGCTAGAGGCTTTAGAACTTCAGAGATCAACCAGTATGAACCAAGTGTCTGCACCCATGTGCAACAGATGTAATGCACCAGACCATGTCCTTGAGGAATATCCCCTCATTGTGAACCAATTAGATAATGGATGTGCACAAGTGAATGCCACATATCAGAGAACATTGAACAATCCCTATGCACCCACCTATAACAGAGGTTGGAGGAATCATCCAAATTTTTCATGGTCACAAATTCCAAATGTAGGCAGTTCAAGTTTCAATTAGCAGAACCCAAGGCCTAATTCTATGATAAACATCCTACCATGATCAGACTTTAATATTAATGAAAAGAAACTTAGTTCTTTAGAAAAAATCCTGAAAACCCTAGCCAAATCTAATGCTAACATCAATGCTACCTTAAGCATTTTCATGCAAACCATTGACCAAATTCTGAAATCAAATTCTCAAGCCATAGCCCACTTGGAAATACAAGTGGGTCAGCTAGCATCCACTATAAGTGAATGTGAACGAGGTAGGCTACCTAGCCAACCTGAGCCCAACCTAAGGAATCAAAATAGTAGACCATCCCAAGGAAACCAGGTTAATCATGTTAATGCTATTCATTCCTTAAGATCAAGAAAATAAGTGG
Source organism: Cocos nucifera (assembly GCA_006176705.1). Classification (NCBI taxonomy): domain Eukaryota; kingdom Viridiplantae; phylum Streptophyta; class Magnoliopsida; order Arecales; family Arecaceae; genus Cocos; species Cocos nucifera. The sequence continues at coordinate 49,275 of QRFJ01004424.1, forward strand.
ATAATAAGATAAATACATCTGACACTAGCGAAGACTGTGCTGAGTCTGTTGAGCCACCTAATGAACAATCTACCTTACAAACTCAAGCTCCTGAAACTGATAGTGCACCAAACCAGATGCCCACAATCTTTAGAGCTCCTTTTCCAAATTGATTAAGGTCTAATAAATAATCCAAACATTTAGACAAAATGTTAGAAGTATTTAAACAAGTTCAAGTAAATATTACTCTACTAGACATGATCCAACAAGTTCCAACTTATGCCAAATTCTTAAAAGACCTTCGTACCAAGAAAAAGATGACTAACGTACCAAAGAGAGATTTCTTAGCAGCAAATGTGAGTTCATATTTGTTAAGTCATATGCCTATAAAGTACAAGGATCCAGGTTCTTCAACAATTTCATGTGTCATAGGAGAAATCCACATTGAGAAGGCGTTACATGATTTAGGGGCTAGTGTAAATATTTTGTCCTATTCAATTTATGAGCAATTAGGATTGGAAAAGCTTCAGCCAACAGGGATAACATTACAATTAGCAGACCGATCTTTTAGGATATCCAAGGGAATGGTAGAAGATGTTTTGATTAAGGTTGAAAATTTTATCTTTCTAGTTGATTTTGTCATTTTGGAGACTGAGCCAATATCAAATCCTAAGGATCAAATCTTAATGATTTTAGGAAGACCATTCCTAGCTACTGCCAAAATGGACTTATGAAACTGTCTTTTAGGAATATGACTATCAAGCTGAATATTTTCAATTTAGAACAGGAATCTACCAAGCATGCTAATATAAGTATAGTCCAAGATGAAATTTATGAACCCATAGACATTAGCGATGAGGAAGTTGATCTTGAACCTAGTATCTGGCCAATCCATGAATATAAGAACCTAGATAAAATACTTGAAGATAATAAAAATGGCCAGAGATGGGAGCCTCCCACTGAACTACTCATAGAAATAACTAAACCATCACCCGAGTCATTAAAAGAAGAGGCACCCAAAGTAGAGTTGAAACCCCTCCCTGAGCACCTCAAGTATCTATATTTAGGTCTAGAGAAAACCTTGCCTATAATTATTGCATTAGACCTGAATCCTAATCAAGAGGAGAAATTATTAGTGGTCTTAAGAGAAAACCAAGAAGCAATAGGCTGGACCATGGTAGACATTAAAAGAATAAGCTCTTCCATAGTTCAACATAGGATACACCTAAAGGAACAAGTTAGTACTGAGACAAACCACATAGAAGAACCCGAGTCAAGAATTAGTACTGATGCTAGTTCCAGTTTAAATGAGATAGACATAGAAAAAAAGAGAATAGATAATTTACTCGAGACTTATAAACCTAGTGTCCTATTTCCTTCAACCCTAGAAGTTGGTTCTTCTTACAAAAATCAAGAGACATGAAATTAAGTGTTAATGGAGTTATTTAAACAAGGTCATATTAATTTACCTCTAGAATTAAGATCATCTTTAGTCATCCTTCCAGCACCCATTGAATCAAACTTAACTCCTAATATAAACCGAGAGGTATTCTATATCTAGTGCCCTAAAATCAACAGGTTTGGAACTTATTGGCCCAAGACTCGCTACATGGATTAAGTAGAAAGCTTAAGGAGTTAAGACACTCAATAGTGGTACAATGTTAAAAAAAAAAAAAAAAAGATTTTCCATCAAGTAATCGGGTCCCGTTGCCTAAGTAAGCAACGATATTCGAATCAAAAAGTAGGCAATGTGAAAATAAAAATCAATAAAAAAAGGGTAGAAGTAGCAATACACTTGTCTATATGAAAGTTTAGACAAATTAGTGATAAAGGTGGGATAATTTAGAAAAAATTTAAAAAAAATTAATATTTTTTACTTAATTTTTTTATTGATAATTAGAATACTCCAATGATATATCTCACTTAAGCTCTACTGAATATCAATGGCCATTTTGAAAACTGCTTAGGCAAAATTTGAAACTCTAAAGTTAAAAGATATTTAAAACTAAATTCTTTCTTTACTAGAGGATGAGCAAAGCTTAAGTTGGGGGATGTGATAAGTATCATAAATTTATCATTAAAAGTATTAATTTATTAATTAATTTATATTAATTTTTATAAATTAATGATCAATTTATATATATTTTTAAAAAATTAATATTTTTATTAATTAAAAAATAATAAAAATTAAAAAATAAAATTTTACAATCAATGGAAACAACTCATTTTTCTAATCAGAACGAAATAAACTTTGAGTAAAATGAAGCTAAAATAGAGAAGATATTAATTTTTTAAAAAATAAAATAAATAAAAATTAAATGAAAAATAACATACGGCTCGGTCGGCTCAAGCCGCCGCACCATATCAGTTAGCACATCCTAACGCATCGAGCCAAGCCAACATGCCACCCCATCAAGCCAGTCGAGCCAAGCCGACTCAGTCGTCGAAGCCGTCAATCGGTCCACGATCCAGGTGTGGACCGCCAGCTTAGCAGAAGACAGCGAATCATGGAGCGACACATGGCCGACCTAGACCCTTAAAGGGTTCACAAAAAAATTATCGTGGCTCACAGGACATTTTGGTCTTTTCACTCGACAACAAGAGCACTGATTGGTTGCTGTCTTTGGAATTGTCAGTCCATGCAGTCCATGGAAATAGTAAAGGCACGATCGGATGGCTTTAGTAACTTATGGTCAAGATTAGACGATGGAGAAATTTTTCAGCTTCAGGCTTCATGCAGATCGCCATCCAACGATAGCACGCAATCTACGGGATGATCCGATGGTGGAGAAAGCTCCCGACGGTAATCAGGACTCCAAATGCATGATCAACGGCCAGATTTTCTCTATCAATGCACGATCAATGACCAAAATTTAATCTGACTTGATCTGGACTAATACGCATCCAATTTCAATGATTTTTGGATCATTGGATTCCTATTGAATGGCCAAATTTCACCAGAACAATCAGAATTCATCCAGGACTCATTTAATCAAATTTTCACTCAAATTTCTCTATATTTTGATGATTAAAGAGCTCCTTAGTCTCACATTGCCCAAAAGAAAACTCTCCAGTCCTCCAAGCTCTATTAAAAGCACCCCAGGCCTCTAGAAATTGACATCTTCGATCAAGGTGAAGCTTTGGTATAGGATGAAGCTAGGCTCTAGGTTAATGGCTACTTCGAGGCAATTGATGCCGTGAGAAAAAGCTGAGCTTCTACACCATCTTTTCACCCATGTCGATCTAAGATCAGGAATCAGGCTATTTTATTTTATTTTTTTTCTTAAATTTTATATATATAATTCTAAAATTTTAGTTAATATAAATTTTATTTTATATTCTTTAAATTCATACTTTTTATTTTTATTATAATTTAATTTTTATACTTTAATTATTATTTTTTTTACTGTAAGTAGATGCTAAGATCTAATTAGTAGATCTTAGTACCAAGTTTACTTTTCTGCATAATTTAATTTTTACTTCATAATTTTAATTTTTAATTTTTTACTTCAAATTCTATTTTTAATTTTTTTTTAAAAAAAATTAAAGATTTTAAATCTAAAAATACTACCTTCTCTATGGATTCGACCCGACTCACTGCTATCTATATATTTTTAATTATTTTAAGAAGTCAAATTAAACTGATAAACATTGTGTCTTAACGACAATATTGCGATCTTATCAGCTGATCCTATCACTAAAGCCCTAATGATAAAGAAGTTCGATAACCACAAATTGAAGATCGATATTAGATACTATGCCGAGTGGCTTTAGGATAAGTGTGAGGTGTTGGAAAATGTGTTCCAAAATCAACCATCAGCCTATTAATGGTTGAGCAATATTTTATTTGTAATTAATTTATTAATGAATAAAATTATATTTTGACTTTTTTTCATCATGAAGTTTACATCTTCTTATGAACACCATTATTGTGATGAAGTCCTTAGGACTATTTAGCTTCGATAAGGAGAAGATTTATTGATTAGTCCTTAAAACTATTCATGACCAAATGATAGGCTATTAATAAGAATAACAGCATCTATTGAGCATAGGTCACTATATGCTATTTAGGTTGATTGTCCTCTTAATCAAGGAGTGTGGAGATACTGGTATGGCATACAGGTGAGATGCATGTGCACATCGTCACTGAACGTGACCAACTCCAAAGCATTCTACTATCGAGAATGTCTCTGATGTGATATAGGTATAAATATCTCTTAGATCTGAGATCACCTTAGTGGCTTGCAAGCAACTCACTATACTTTGGTATTAGACTAACTAAATTTTTAATTTAGTAATAAAAGATTTTTGGGCACAGTCAAGTACTTGCAATGTGGGTGTGTGATCAAGATGGGATTGACCATTCCAAGAGTTAGAGAAGAATGCATCACTGTATTTCAATATAGCAAAATCTTGGCTAGGATAATCAATGAGATTAATTTGATATTTCAAAATACAATGTGGATAGCCTGATCAAAGTTGATAGTTGAACTTTATGGTGTCCTATAAGCATTTTGGTCAAAAAGATGAATTATATGGAAACTATATCCACATGGGTTCTAAGGATGTTGTTCAACATATTTGACCTATCCGACCGTCGGGTACCATTGCTAGATGGTCACTTCAATTGGTATGAAAATTTATTACAATGCTACCAGCTTAGGTTCAGAGCTATGGAGTCACACACATTATGGTTCATGATCTGATCGAATGCTTGATCAATGATTAAAAATCATTCTTGGGTTAAATGATCAATACGATTGATGATTAACCTAACGCAAGTATTGTAGGAGGATCGATTAGCAATTAGATTACTAATAGATTTAATTTGATTAAGCCAGAGGACTGAGATTAAGTCTAATTAAATATAATTTAATTAAATTTAGTTTGGACTTGATTGGATCAAGTCTAATTGGTTTATTGGATAAGTCAATTGCAAAGAAGAACTTGAAGGAAAAATCAGATTTTCTGGGTCAGGTTCGTTCAAATCTGATTGGATCGAGAGGCATATTTCAAAAATTTTCTCTTGAATCTAAATCAGATCTAGAACTTGTTAGATCTAATTTTATGATCTGATAAATAAAAAAATTAAATTAAATTAAATCTAAATTAATGTTATCCTGTTTGCTGGGTAATCTGATTACCCTTTGATGATCCTGCTGATTGCCTGAGGTACTAGATCTAGCCATGCAAGCACCTAGCCTCTACCGGTATCCACTCAGACTAGATCTAGAGATCTTCTCCTTCTTTATTATGTCTCCAAAAATTAGATCTAGATCTGATTTGTAGGATCTTCAAAACTCCTTTTGAAAATTAGCTATCGTCTCTACAGCAGTGCTGCCTTCTTCCTTTCTCATCAGCCTTTTCTTACCTGGATTGCACCAAACTGAAGCCCAACTTCCCTTGGAAATGGAGAGGGGAGAGAGGACTAGAAGATGGCTTGGAGGAGGGAGAGGGGCAGCCTTGGTGCATGGCTAGGAGAAAGATCTCTTAAAGTTGGGAACAGACATGGTTTATTTATAGACCCTGCTGCGCCATGCAGTGCTGCATCATCCCAGCCAATTGCGTTGCTTCGTGTAATCAGATCTAAATTTGATTGATGGGATGACATCACTTGATCAAATCAGATGAGATCCCCATAGATTCATCCTTAGACGGTGCCTAGGACTGGTCAAAGTCTATAGGTAAGGGTCACCTAAGTTAAATCCAAGAAGCAACCTGGAGTCCCATCTGTATGGGACTCCAAGCATCCCTATCCATGGGAGCATGCCATCCTAGGCATGTGCCCCATCCTTTCCAAATTCCAGGGAGGGGACAAGCCCCTATCTGCTCTCCAATAAGTGCATGACACATGGGCAGATGTCCAAGGGTCAAAGGTCAATGTTTGACCAAAGTCAAAGGACAAGAATTAGCAGATGACGAAAAATGGCAGGTGTTGTTACAAATTTATCTTATAAATTAAGACAACCCTTTTCTAGCCTAGACAAGCTCCAGTCAGATCAAGTAAAGGTACCTAAGTGAGCACAAACACATTTGGCTCAGTCGAGACAATTTTTCATGAAAATAAAAGGAGAACGTTAGGTTCAATCGTGTGCTAGCACGATTTCCTTGAACCTAATTGAATCTAATTCAAATCAATTGAACTGGGTTAGTCCAATTGATGATATCCAGATCCGAACTCTTGTTTGTGTGATCCAGTTAGGTTCAATTCTATATGATAATGGAATATGCCATGATCTCCATCATCGACATCATCGAAACTTCTTTCGATGGATCAGAACTCTTGTGATTCAAACAACTAGAATGATCGATCATCTAAACCATTCTAACTGCTCCCAAAATCCACCAGTGACACCTAGCAGTATATGATGGCAACCCATCAAAACTGAAAATGAACCTCTTGGTGCAGCTACTTAGGTGATTAAGTTGTTCCATCTTGAGCCTCGATCAGATAATGGTTAAGGTGAACTCGTCAAACCCAAATTCCTATCATATGATTTAATCATTCGATTCAAGTCCGATATGAAAACCTTAATAGAAATTCTTTCTATTATTTCACTTTCCACCATGGCCATGGGCTTATTGACTTGATTCTCATGATCATCATAGAGCTGCTCCTCATCCATCAAGGTAGATAGATTCCATCATGGTGTAATCCAATTTCTACAATGAACATGCTATAGCCAACATACACCTTAGGATTCCGAATGGCTAGGAGACTGAGTCATGGTGTAGTCAAACTATAACACCTTCAAGATGAACTACCGAATGGCTAGACACACCACTACAGCTTCGAGTCAGTCATCAATGAGAAGGTAGACTTCCTTATGACTACTCGAGGTGGTCATGCTCGGTTCCCTCATTCTCTAACAAGTATCTGTACTCTCATTTTGGTGTCTCCACACCATAGACTCAAGACTCATCTATTATAAAGAAGCAATTGTACACTAACATTTTAGATCAATCACCATCCTCATGATGATCTTACGGTCAGGAGCATTTTATGAGTTAATAATGAAAATTCTTGTCTTAAATTTTCAACTCTTGAAAATAAGAATTATCATTACCATTAACTCAAGGGATGTATCACAAACACTAAATACATATATGTGATAGAAAATGACCTATTTTATTATTTATAGTCAAAATTATAATTTTGCCCCTAAAAGTCTATTACAAGTATCAACCAATTCTGGCTTCTAGGGCACACAAATCTAACAAACTCCCACTTGACCTAAAGCCAATTGGCTATAAATTTAAGTCCCATCTTCTCAAGGTGGGCGTCAATCTTCTGCTGGCCCAACGGCTTTGTAAATGGGTCCGCCGTATTATCTACGGAGCCGACTCTCTCGACCTCAACCTAATCCTTCTCAAGGTAATCGTGGATGAGATGGTATCGCCGCTCGATGTGCTTGGACTTCTGATGTGACCTCGGCTCCTTAGCAAGGGCTATGGCACCATTGTTGTCACAGTACAGAGGAATGGCATCTGATGGCATCACTTTGATCTCTACGGCAAACTTCTTATACCAGAATGCTTCCTTTGTAGCTTCTGACGTAGCGATTTATTCTGCTTCCATGGTGGAATCTACTATCACTATCTGCTTGGAACTTTTCCAACTAGCAGCTCCACCATTGCACAAAAATAGACTTCCAAATGTCGACTTTCGATCATCTACATCGGACATAAAATCTAAGTCAATATACCCTTGGACTTGGAGTTCTCCATTACCAAAAATAACAACATATCCTTAGTTCTTCTCAAGTACTTAAGGATAAATGTCACAGAAGTCTAGTATTCTTCACCTGAATTTGACTGATATCTGCTCGTGACACTCACAGCATGGGGTATATCAGGTTGTGTACATAACATGGCATACATGAGGCTCCCTATTGTTGAAGCATAAGGGATCTTGCTCATGCATTCTATTTCCTCAGGTGTGATAGGGCACATCTTCTTGGAAAGATGAATGCCATGTCTGAAGGGTACCAAACTCCTCTTAGAGTTTTCTATGCTAAACCTCTTTAGCACCATCTCTATGTACATCTTCTATGAAAGTCCTAGCATCCTGTTCGGTCTATCTCTATAGACCTTAATTCCTAGAATAAAGGATGCTTTTCCTAGGTCTTTCATGGAGAATTCTTTAGATAACCATATTTTAACTATGGTCAACATGGGAATATCATTTCCAACAAGGAGGATGTCATCCACATGCAATATGAGAAAGATAACAGCACTTCCACTAACCTTTTTGAAGACACATGGCTCCTCCTCGTTCTTGATGAAACCAAATAATTTGATCACATCATTAAAACGAGTATTCCAGCTCCGAGATGCTTGCTTAAGTCCATATATGGATCTTTGCAGCTTGCATACCTTGTGATCATTATCATCAAATGTGAAACCTAGCGGCTGTTCTATATAGATATCTTTCTCAAGATATCCATTTAAGAATGCCATTTTCACGTCCATTTGCCATATTTCATAATCGAAATAGGCTGCAATAGTAAGTAATGTGCGAATGGATTTTAGCATAACTACTGGCGAAAAGGTATCATGATAGTCAATGCCTTCGTGCTAACTATAACCTTTTGCTACTAATCAGCTTTCAATGTCTCCACATTTCCATCTACACTAATCTTTCTCTTGTAGATCCATTTACATCCAATGGGTACTATACCTTCTGGTGGATCCACCAAGGTCCAGACTTGGTTTGAGTGCATTGAGTCAATTTCTGACTTCATTACCTCTAACCATTTTTCAAAGTCGATATCCGATATCGCCTCGTTATAGGTTTTGGGATCATCACCATGAACCCCATTAACTACGAAGAACATTTTCTCTACTTCCTCTGAAATAGTACCTAAGTACCATTCAGGAGGTCGAAAAATCCTTTCTAATCTACGAGGTGGAGGAGGTAGTGAACGGATTGGCTCAACTTGATTTGGTTCCATTTGGTCCTTAGCTCGTTGCTCTTGTGAGACTTTCTCTTCGAGCTTGATCTGCTTTTCAGTGCTGCTATCTTGAATAAACTATTTTTCAAGAAAGATGGCATGTCTACTCATAATCACATTATGATCTTCTGGAATGTAGAAATAATATTCTAATGACTCTTTAGGATATCCTATAAATTAAGCTCTGAAGGACCTAAAGTCTAACTTATCCGTTTGTTGTCTTTTGACATGAGCCGGATAACCCCAAATTCTGAGATGATATAGATTTGGTTTCTTACCATGCCATATCTCATACGGTGTGTAGGAATAGTTTTAGAGGGAATGTTATTCGGTAAGTATGTTGCAGTTAACAAACAGTATCCCCAAAGAAAATTAGGAAGATCTGTGAAGCTCATCATGGATCGGACCATATCTAATAGGGTTTGATTCCTCCATTCTGAAATTCTAGTGAGTTAGGGTGTTCTAGGTGGAGTCCATTGAGAGATTATGCTATTTTTCTTGAGATAGTTCAAAAATTTTCGACTAAGGTATTTACCTCCTCGATCTGATCGAAGAATCTTAATGGGTTTGTCAGTTTGCTTTTCTATTTCATGTCTGAATTCTTTAAACTTTTCAAAGACTTCAGACTTGTGTCTCATAAGATACATATACCCATACCTGGATAAGTCATCAAAAAAGGTTATGAAGTAAACAAAATTGCCTTTAGTTGGCACATCAAATGGGCCGCACACATCAATATGTACTAGGGAAAGAAGATTCGTGGTCCTTTTCCCATGTCCTATAAAAGGGAGTTTAGTCATTTTGCCATGAAGACAAGATTCATAAATTAGATATAACTCGAAAGTCAATGAACTCAATAGCTTGATTTTCTCCAATTTGTTAACCCTATCTTTTGCTATATGACCTAGTCTTAAGTGCCATTGATACCTATCATTTGGATTATACCTAGGTCATTTTATGGTATTCACATTTTGCTCGATATTAAAAATAGATACACCAACATATAACTGATTAAGACTTTTAATAAAGAAACCACTTGTAATTTTATTTCTTTCATAAAGAATATTATAATGGTTCTTAAGAAAACTAATTACACAACCTTTTAATGCAAGGCAAGAGATAGAAATCAAATTCTTGCTTGCTGCAGGCACCTAATAACAGTCTTTTAACACTAAGTCTAAATGAGATGGTAGTTGAAGAGGATATGTTCCCATAGCCACGACAGCAACTCTTACTCCATTTTCGATGTGCAGGATCATCTCACCATCCCTCAGCCTTCTGCTATCCTCAAGACCCTACATAGAAGTGCACAAGTGAGCACTAGAACCAGAGTCAAGCATCCAACTAGATGTAGAAGAAACTGTAAGGTTAGACTAAATAACGAGCATACCACTAGAAGGACCTGCCTCCTTCTTCTTTAGGATGGTGAGGTAAGTAGGACAGTTCCACTTTCAGTGGCCATCATTGTTGCAATAGAAATATTTTTCTTTGTCAGCAGCCTTCTTCTTCAGCTCTGCCTTTTTCTTCTTTTCTCCATCCACCTACTATTTCGCAGACTTCTTCTTCTTTCCAAAAGACTTTCTCTTGGAAGAAGTCCATTCTATAGCAAGCATTGAGCCTTTAGAACCTTTCATGGAATGCTCAGTGGTAACCAGCTATTAGATATATGTGCCCTAGAAGCCAGAATTGGCTGACACTTGTAATACACTTCTAGGGGCAAAATTATAATTTTGACTAATATCAATAAAATGGATTATTTTCTATCATATATGTGTATTTAGTGTCTATGATACATCCTTTGAGTTAATGGTAATGATAATTCATATTTTCAAGAGTTGAAAATTTAAGACATGAATAATCATTATTAACTCATAAAATGCTTCCGACCATAGGATCATCACGAGGATGGTGATTGATCCGGAAGGTTGGTGTACGATCGCTTCTCTTTAGTAGATGAGTCTTGAGTCTACGGTGTGGAGACACCGGAGCGAGAGTACAGGTACTCGTTAGAGAACGAGGGCACTGAGCGTGACCACCTCGAGTAGTCATTAGGGAGTCTACCTTCTCGTCAATGACTGACTCGATGCTGCAGTAGTGTGTCTGGTTCTTTGACCTGAGATGCATCGGCAGTTCACCTTGAGGGTGTTATAGTTTGACTACACCATTACTCGGTCTCCTAGCCATATGGAACCCTGAGGTGTATGTTGGCTATAGCATGTTCATTGTAGGAACTGGATTGCATCAAGATGGGAATCTATCTACCTCGGTGGTAGAGGAGCAGCCCTATGATAATCATGAGAATCAAGTCCTGAAGCCCATGGCCATGGCAGAGTGAAATAATAGAAAGAGTTTCTATTTAGATTTTCACATTGGACTCGAATCGAATGATTACATCATATGACAGAGACTAGGGTTTGACGAGTTCACCTTAACCCTAATCTGATCGGGGCTCAAGATAGAAGAACTTAATCACACAGGTAGCTGCACCAAGAGGTTCGCATTCAGCTCTGATGGGTTGCCACCATATACTGCTAGGTGTCACTGGTGGATTTTGGGAGCAATTAGAATGATTTAGATGATCGATCATTCTAGCTGTTCGAATCAGAAGAGTTCTGATCCATCGAAAGGAGTTTCGATGATGTCTATGATAGAGATCATGACATATCCCATTACCATACAGAACTGAACCTAACTGGGTCACACAAACAAGGGTTTGAATCTGGTGATCATCAATTGAACTGATCTAGTTCAATTGATCTGAATGAGATTCAATTAGGTTCAAGGAAATCGTGCTAGCACTCGATTGAACCTAACGTTCTTCTTTTACTATCATAAATAAGTTGTCCTGACTGAGCCAAAGGAGTTTGTGCTCAATCAGAGGCCTTCATATGGTCTGACTGGAGGTTGTCCAAGTCAGAAAAGGTTGTCTTATTTTGTAAGACATTACCTGCCATTTTTGGTCACCTGCCATTTCTTGTTCTTTGACTTTGGTCAAAAGTCTACCTTTGACTGGTCAAACGTTGACCATTGACACTTTGACTTTTGACCACATGTCATGCACCTATTGGAGAGCTGGTGGGGGCCTGTCCCCCTGCCAGAACCTGGCAAGGAGAAGGGCGCACGCCAACCCTTGGCGTGAGCCCAAGTTGGAGGCGCCTAGGAGTCCTTGTTGGACAAGGACTCCACCTCCCTTTTGGATTCCAATCAGAGTTCTACTAAGAATCCAAGTTTGACTGGTCTTAGGCACCCTCTAAGGAGGAATCCAGGGGTCTCTATTCCAACCAATCAGATTTAGATCTGATTTCACAAAGGGTTGTGATTGGTTGGGAGGAAGAGGAGTTGGATCACAAGCTTAGTCTATAAATAAGACCCTGCGCCCAACTCAGATTGCTAATGCAATTTTGAGAAATTTGAGAAACCCCACGCCCCAAGGCTGCCTCTCCCCTCCTTCCTCCATGCCATAGTCTCTTCTCCCCTCTGCTCTCCACGTCCAAAAGGAGTTTTGGACTTTGGTTGGTGCGATTCAGATCAAAGAAAGGCGATCAAAAGCAAGAAGGCTGCGCTGCTGCAAAAGGACGACTGCAGATCTTCAAAAGAGTTTTGAAGATCCTCCAGATCAGATCCAGATCTGATTTTTGGAGGTGTGATAGAGAAGAAGAGGATCTCCAGATCCAACCCGAGTGGATACCGGTAGAGGCCAGGCGCTTGCGTGGCTAGATCCAGAACCTTCCGCTGCAAATCAGGATCATCTACAGGGTAATAGGATTACCCAAATCAGGTAAATTAAATTTGATTTAATTTATCTTATTTTATTTTATTTATTAAAATAATAAGAATCAGATCTAAAATATATCAAGATCTGATTGGGATCAAGAGAAAAATTTTTGAAATATATCTCTTGATCTGATCAGATCTGGACGAACCTGGACCGGAAAAATCAGGATTTCCCTTCAACTGGTATCAGAGCCATGGTTCTAAATTATTTAGATCTGATTTTAATTTTATTTTAATTAGAAAATAAAGTGATTTCAGATGTCACATGAGATGTGATCAGATCTGAAATCAGAAAAAATTAAAATTAAATGATTTGGATCTAAGATTAAGAAGATATGCATGACTAGTTCTAGAATAGAATAGTTCTATAGAATAGTTTTGCATGTCTTTGATTTAATCTGATTAAATCATATTTTAGATCTTCTTATTTACTATTTTCTGATATTATAAGTGTTATAATAACATCTGATAAAAAACAGCAAATAAAAATTATTTAATTTTAAATATCATATGAGATATGATGATTGATGCATGTCTAGACTAGTTGTAGAATAGTTCTACATAATTGTCTAGATTAGAATTTATTTTGATTAGATCAATTTAAATCTAATTTTTTAGATTATTATGAGATAATTTAGATCTGAAAACATGCATGATTTGATACATGAGATGTATGCAAAATATGCCATGATTAGATCTACTTTATATATGAGATATATGATATAGATCTGATATTGTTTTGTAGTATTGAATGTTCCTGATTAAGGCGTTCCTCTTGGCCGTCCGGTCATAAGAACGAAGAAGGGTTTAAAGGCCCTCTCTTCCCATTCGATGGGGTGTTCTTATGATGTGTAGGGGTGCTGCGTGTTCGTCCTTAATCAGAAACCCAAAACTTACTTTCTGCAAAACCCTAGATCCTGAAACCCTAGGATTTATTGTGCATATTTTGTTTATGAACCCAACTTAATTAAGAATTAAGTTTATGGAATATTAATTAGGTCTAAAATTGAGAATTTCAGATCTAAGACATATTCATAATACTGGGTTCGGGCTTGGGTAGCTCAATTAGGTCTAAGCGGTTGATCAAACCGAATCAAGAGTTGGTTAGATGGGATCAACAATGCTTAAATTGACCAGCCTAATAGGATTAAGTCTGGGTCAAGATCGAGTCACGATCAAGCAAGACCTAATTAGGCTCAGAGGTTAGAGTCTGGATTGTAGGCTAACCCAATTGGTTCTGACTCAACAATTTGGTGTCTAAGGTAAGTTTGGCACATAGACGACCGACTGGTTTTTAATTGGAAGCTACTCGACCTGAATGCGTTCTTGTACGAGTTAATGGCATATTCCTTCCACCGGTCTCACTTACCTGGCCATATCTGTTGACACAGTTCTGATCTGAGGTGGTCAATAATCCGAGCTAACCCATGCCACTAGGTTAGTCATAATTGTTATGACTAAGCCAAGTCTAGTTTAATGAGACCTGAATCAATTCTCCCTAAGAAAAGATTAAGTCTGAGGTCTTCCACCATTGTAGATGTGCGGGCCCTTCCCGGGGTTGATTGTTCTCGGCTGGATACAGTGGCTCAGTTGCACCCGGGAAGATGCAACCATGTCTATTAGGCATTGGATGCTATGGGCTGGAGGATGAGTTGGGCTCAATATTTTCGGATACGGTGAGAGACCTCAATTAGGAACCCAGTCTATGCAAATGGTGGGTCTGACTTAACTAAGGAGTGGATCAATATTTCGGATACGGTGAGATTCATGAATTAGAGACCAAGTTTGGGTGCACCATGATTAGAGAATCATTGAACAAGAGTTGTTCACTCATTGGCTAACCCATCACCAATAACTGTTAGGTGAGGTGATGAGTCAGTTGGTGAGACCGCACCACCCACTAGAAATCATTAATCGTGGAGATTTTTTCATCTCTACAGAGGGAGTGTAGGGATCCGAGAAAATAGTGGGAGCTAATTTGTTTAAAAATAAAATCCCTAAACAAATTGGTCAAGTCAAAATTACAGTATCTAACTAGAATCTTTGACTCTCTACAGGAAAATGTCTGCGTCCAACCCATTGGCACGTATCCTGGACACACATAGACTGACTGGACCCAATTATAAAGATTGGCTCAGGAACTACAAAATTATTTTGGGTTCAGAGAAGTTAACCCATGTTTTGGACCAGGACCCTCCCACCTTACCAGCCCGTCCATCCTGTTGAACAGAGAGCGTCTCTGGAAAAATGGATTGACGAAGATAATAAGGCCAGATATTACATGTTGGGCTCGATGTCTGATGAGCTCCAGCGCCAACATGAAGATATCGGGACTGCTCGCCAAATGTTGGCTCACCTGCAGGAGATGTTTGGTGAACAGAGTCGCGCAGCCAAATATCAAGTCACGAAATGACTTTTTAAGGCTAAGATGCGTGATGGGCAGTCAGTCCAAGATCACTGTCTGACAATGATCAAGGACATGGAAGAGCTTGAGAAGCTCGGTGTGAAGTTAGACTTGGACCTGCAGAACGATATTATTCTGCAATCCTTGACTGATGCATATGGGCAATTCATCATGAATTACCACATGCATAAACTTCAAAATTCCTTGGCCGAGTTAATGAATATGCTGGTTACCGCTGAGCTTTCTATGAAAGGTTCTAAAGGCTCAGTTCTTGCTATGGAACGGACTTCTTCCAAAAGAAAGTCTTATGGAAAGAAAAAGAAGTCTGTGAAAAAGCAAGAAGGTGGAAGGATCAAAGAAGAAGAAGGCAGAACCGAAGAAAAAGGCCGATGGTCAAAGGAAAGTGTTTCCATTGCAACAGCGACGGCCATTGGAAGCGGAACTGCCCTACTTACCTGGCCACCCTGAAGAACAAGAAGGAAGGTCCTTCTGGAGGTATGCTCGTTATTGAGTCTAACCTTACGGTTTCTTCTGCATCCAGTTGGGTGCTTGACTCTGGTTCTAGTGCTCATCTGTGCACTTGCATGCAGGGTCTTGAGGATAGCAGGAGGCTGAGGGATGGAGACATGATCCTACGCATCGGTAATGGAGCAAGAGTTGCTGCAGTAGCCGTGGGAACATACCCTCTTCGATTACCATCTGGTTTAGACTTAGTTTTGAAAGACTGTTATTATGTGCCTGCAGCTAGCAGGAATTTGATTTCTGTTTCATGCTTAGCACAAGAAGGTTATGTGATCACCTTCTTTAAGGACCATTGTAACATTCTTTATGAAAGAAATAAAATTGCAAATGGTTTCCTTATTAATGGTCTTTATCAGCTACATATTGATGTACCTATTTCTAACTATCGAGCAAAACGTGAATGCCAAACGACCTAGGGATAGTCCAAACGACAGATATCTATGGCACCTGAGATTAGGTCATATAGCAGAAGATAGGATTCAACAAATTGGAGAAAAATGGGCTATTGAGTCCATTGACTTTCCGAGTCATATCCAACTTGTGAATCTTGTCTTCAAGGCAAAATGACTAAACTCCCTTTTGTTGGACATGGGGAGAGGGCCACAGATCTCCTTGCCCTAGTACATACTGATGTGTGCGGCCCATTTGATGTGCCGGCTAGAGGCAATTTTGTCTACTTCATTACCTTTACCGATGATCTGTCTAGGTATGGGTATGTGTATCTTATGAGACACAAGTCTGAAGCTTTTGAAAAGTTCAAAGAATTCAGACATGAAGTAGAAAAACAAACTGGAAAACCCATTAAGGTTCTTCGATCAGATCGAGGAGGTGAATACCTTAGCCGGGAATTCCTAGACTATCTTAAGGAAAATGGCATAGTCTCTCAATGGACTCCACCAGGAACACCTCAACTCAACGGGGTTTCAGAATGGAGAAATCGGACTCTATTGGATATGGTTCGATCCATGATGAGCTTCACAGACCTCCCTGATTTTCTTTGGGGACATTCATTGTTAACTTCAATCTATTCTACTGAATAGGGTTCCCTCTAAAACCGT
>QRFJ01004425.1:0-15714 GCA_006176705.1 Cocos nucifera
TGGTTCTAACAGGATGTTGTCCAAGTCAGAAAAGGTTGTCTTATTTGTAAGACACTACCTGCCATTTTTGGTTACCTGTCATTTCTTGTTCTTTGACTTTGGTCAAAAGTCTACCTTTGATTGGTCAAACATTGACCATTGACCCTTTGACTTTTGACCACATATCATGCACCTATTGGAGAGCTGGTGGGGGCCTGTCCCCCTGCCAGAACCTGGCAAGGAGAAGGGTGCACGCCAAGGGTGGCGTGAGCCCAAGTAGGAGGCGCCTAGGAGTCCTTGTTGGACAAGGACTCCATCTCCTTTTTGGATTCCAATTAGAGTTCTTCTAAGAACCAACTTTGACTAGTCTTAGGCACCCTCTAAGGAGGAATCCAGGGGTCTCTGTTCCTACCAATCAGATTTAGATCTGATTTCATAAAGGGTTGTGATTGGTTGGGAGGGAAGAGGAGTTGGATCACGCTTAGTCTATAAATAAGACCCTGCGCCCAACTCAGATTCTAATGCGAATGCAATTCAATTGAGAAACCCCACGCCCCAAGGCTGCCTCTCCCCTCCTCCTCCATGCCATAGCTTCTTCTCCCCTTGCTCTCCATGTCCAAATGGTGTTTTGGACTTTGGTTGGTGCATTTCAGATCAAAAGAAAGGCGATCAAAAGAAGAAGGCTGCACTGCTGCAAAGGACGACTGCAGATCTTCAAAAGAGTTTTGAAGATCCTCCAGATCGGATCCAGATCTGATTTTTGGAGGTGTGATAGAGAAGAAGAGGATCTCCAGATCCAACCCAAGTGGATACTGGTAGAGGCCAGGCGCTTGCGTGGCTAGATCCAGAACCTTCCACTGCAATCAGGATCATCTGCAGGGTAATAGGATTACCCAAATCAGGTAAATTAAATTTGATTTAATTTATCTTATTTTATTTTATTTATTAAAATAATAAGAATCAGATCTGAAACATATCAAGATCTGATTGGGATTAAGAGAAAATTTTTTTAAATATATCTCTTGATCTGATCAGATCTGGACGAACCTGGACCGAAAAATCAGGATTTCCCTTCAGCTAATTTATGTATGGGTTGGGTCTAGATCTAGAGAGAATGAGAGCATAGGAGACATGGGTGTACATGGGCTCGGTGAGTATTTTCATGTATTGGGTTAGCCGGAAAGCTTTTTGGTCAGACTTAATGGCTATGTATAAATACATAGGTTGTATTAGGATTTTAAGAGTGTGGAACACAGATCTTTTCTTCCTCAACTCTCTTCTTCTCTTCTCTCTAGAGTTGCCACCCTAGGTTCTTGATGAAGCCCTAGAAAAAGGGACGTCTCCCTCAAGCCTACGGAGTGAGGCGCTCCATCATAGATCCAGGTGGAGGATCGATGGTTTGCTGCCCATAGAGAACGTCACTGGTTCATTCAGGTTCATGCTAGAGATCAAGAGCTTCCGCAACATGATATCGGTGCTTGTGATGTCAAGGATGATTGGCATTCGAGCGATATCATAGGTCTACAATATGGTATCAGAGCTAGGTGATGCCTGAAACATTATGGTCTACAACACCTTTGGAATCTTTCATGAAAAGCTCAACAGTAACCAGCATATTCATAAGTTCGGCCAGGGAATTTTAAAGTTTATGCATATGGTAGTTCATGATGAACTATCCATATGCATCAGTCAAAGATTGTAGAATTATATCATTCTGCTAATCCAGGTCCAACTTTACTCTGAGCTTCTCAAGCTCTTCTAAGTCCTTGATCATCATCAGACAATGATCTTGGACTAACTGTCCATCGTGCATTTTAGCCTTGAATAGTCGTTTAGTGACTTGATACTTAGCTGCACGACTCTGTTCACCAAACATCTCTTGTAGGTGAGCCAATATTTGGCGAGCAGTTCTGATATCTTCATGTTGGTACTAAAGCTTATCAGACATTGAGCCCAACAAGTAATATCTGGCCTTGTTATCTTCATCCATCCATTTGTCAAGAGATGCTCTCTATTCAATGGATGGACGAGTTGGTAAGGTGGGAGGGTCCTGGTCCAATACATGAGTTAACTTCTCGAAATCCAAAATGATTTTGAAGTTTCGGAGCCAATTCTTGTAATTTAGTTCGGTCAGTCTATGGGTGTCCAAGATACATGCTAGTGGATTGGATGCAAACATTTTTCTGTAGAGAGTCAAAGTTTCTAATTAGATATTATAATTAAGACTTGACCAATTTGTTTAGGAATTTTATTTTTAAACAAATTAGCTCCACTGTTTTCTCGGATTCCTACACTTCCTTTGTAGAGATGCGAAAATCTCCACGATTAATGATTTCTAGTGGATGGTATGGTCCCACCAACTGACTCATCACCTGACATAACAGTTATTGGTGATGGATTAGCCAATGAGTGAACAACTCTTGTTCAATGATTCTCTAATCATGGTGCACCCAAACTTGATCTCTAATTCATGAATCTCACCGTGCCCGAAATATTGATCCACTCCTTAGTTAAGTCAGACCCACCATTTGCATAGATTGGATTCCTAATTGAGTCTCTCACCGTATCCGAAATATTGAGCCCAATCCATCCTCCAGCCCATAGCATCCAATGCCTAATAGACATGGTTGCGTCTTTCCGGTGCAACTGAGCCACTGTATCCAGCCGAGAACAATCAACCCTAAGGAAGGGCCCGCACATCTACAATGGTGGAAGACCTTAGACTTAATCTTTTCTTAGGAAAATTTGATTTAGGTCTCATTAAACTAGACTTGACATAGTCATAACCATTATGACTAACCTAGTGGCATGGGTTAGCTCGGATTATTGACCACCTCAGATCAGGAACTGTGTCAACAGATATGGCCAGGTAAGTGAGATCGATGGAAGGGAATATGCCATTAACTCGTACAAGAATGCATTCGAGTCGAGTAGCTTCCAATTAAAAATCCAGTCGGTCGTATGTGCCAAACTTACCTTAGACACCAAATTATTGAGCCAGAACCAATTGGGTTAGCCTACAATCCAGACTCTAACAGTAATTAGCTTGCTTGATCACTCACGTACTCGATCTTGACCCAGACTTAATCCTATTAGGCTGGTCAATTTAAGCATTGTTGATCCCATCTAACCAACTCTTGATTCGGTTTGATCAATCGCTTAGACCAAATTGAGCTACCCAAGTCCGAATCCAGTTTTATGAATATGTCTTAGATCTGAAATTCTCAATTTTAGACCTAATATATATTTTATAATCTTAATTCTTAATTAAGTTTAGGGTTCACAAATAAAATATGTAAATAAAATTCTAGGATTTTAGGATCTAGGGTTTTGCAGAAAATAAGTTTTTAATTTCTAATTAAGGATGAATGCGCAGCATCCCTACACATCATAAGAACACCCAATCGAATGGAAGGAGAGGGCATTTAAATCCTACTTTGTTCTTATGACCGAACGACCAAGGGGAATGCCTTAATCAGAAATATAAGACTACAAAACTAGTTAGATCTACATCATATATCTCATGTATAAAATTGATCTAACTATAAACATATTTTGCATACATCTCATGTATCATATCATGCATGTTTCTAGATCTAAATTATCTCATAATTATCTAAAAAATCAGATTTAAATTGATCACATCAAAATAAATTCTATTCTAGATAATTATGTAGAACTATTCTACAACTAGTCTAAACATGTATTCATCATATCTCTTATGATCCAAAAATTAAATAATTTTATTTTCTACTTTTAGATCTTATTATAATAATTATAACATCAAAAAATAGTAAATAAATTAATCTAAAATTATAATTTAATCAAAATAAATTATGATCATGCAAGATAATACATAGAATAATTCTATTTTATAACTAGTCATGCATCTTGTAAAACTTAGATCTAAATTATTTAATTTTAATTTTTTTGATTTCAGATCTAATCACATTTCATGTGATTTTTGAAATCATCTAATTATTAGATCAAATTAAATTAAAATCATATCTAAATTATTTATAGGAACCTAGCTCTGATACCAATTGAAGGAAAAATCCCGATTTCCTGGGTTAGGTTCGTTCAGATCTGATTGGATCAAGAGAGATATTTCAATTTTTTTTTTTTGAAT
The DNA here is from genome assembly GCA_006176705.1 of Cocos nucifera. NCBI lineage: Eukaryota > Viridiplantae > Streptophyta > Magnoliopsida > Arecales > Arecaceae > Cocos > Cocos nucifera. The sequence continues at coordinate 4,109 of QRFJ01004425.1, forward strand.
CTAGATCAGATCTAAGACATTTTAGATCTAATTTTATAGATCTAATAAATAAAAATAAAAATAAATTTAATTTAATTTAATTCTGTACCTTGTTATTGGGTAATCAAATTATCCTATGATGATTCCGCTGATTGCCTGAGGTTCTGGATCTAGCTACGCAAGTGCCTGGCTTCTACCAGTATCCACTCAGACTAGATCTAGAGATCTTCTCCTTCTTTATTTTATCTCCAAATATTAAATCTTGGTCTGATTTGGAGAATCTTCAAAACTCCTTTCGAAGATCTGGAATCATCTCTTGCAGCAGTGCTGCCTTCTTTCTTTCTCGTCACCTTTCTCTTGCCTGGATCGCACCAAACTGGAGCCCAAATTCCCTTGGGCGTAGAGAGGAGAGAGGGGACCTGAAGATGGCATGGAGGAGGGAGAGGGGCAGCCTTGTGGTGTAGGCTATGGGAGATCTTCTCAAAAGCTTGGTGCAGATAGGGTTTATATAGACCCTACTGCGCCATGCAGTGCTACATCATCCTGACCAATCACATCGCTTTATGTAATCAAATCTAAATTTGATTGATGGGATGATATCACCTGATCCAATCAGATGAAAGCCCCTCTAAATCATCCTTAGATGGCACCTAAGACTGGTCAAAGTCTATTCCTTGGCGCCACCTAGGTAGAAATTTCGAAGTAACTGGAGTCCCATCTGTATGGGACTCCAGGCACCTCTATCCATGGGCGCATGCCTCTCTAGGCATGCACCCCTGGTCCACCTACATTTTAGCAGGTTGATTAATCCAAGAACAATCTCCTATGGGTGCATGACACATGGGCATATGTCTAAGTGTCAAAGATCAACGTTTAACCAAAGTCAAAAGATAAGAATTAGCAGGTGATCGAAAATGGTAGGTGTGTTAGATATATGTGCGAAGCCAGAATTGGCTAACACTTGTAATACACTTCTAGGGGCAAAATTATAATTTTAACTACAATCAATAAAAAGGATTATTTTCTATCACATATGTATATTTAGTGTCTGTGATACATCTTTTGAGTTAATGATAATGATAATTCATATTTTCAAGAGATGAAAATTTAAGACATGAATAATCATTATTAACTCATAAAATGCTTCCGATCATAGGATCATCACGAGGATGATGATTGATCAGAAAGGTTGGTGTACAATCGCTTCTCTTTAGTAGATGAGTCTTGAACTATGTCTTTGCCTGACCGGAAGCAGCCAGGGTTAGATATATGTGCCCTAGAAGCCAGAATTGGCTGACACTTGTAATACACTTCTAGGGGCAAAATTATAATTTTGACTATAATTAATGAAATGGGTTATTTTCTATCACACATGTGTATTTAGTGTCTGTGATACATCCTTTGAGTTAATGGTAATGATAATTCATATTTTCAAGAGTTGAAAATTTAAGACATGAATAATCATTATTAACTCATAAACAGCTCCCGACCATAGGATCATCACGAGGATGGTGATTGATCCGGAAGGTTGGTGTACGATCGCTTCTCTTTAGTAGATGAGTCTTGAGTCTACGGTGTGGAGACACCGGAGCGAGAGTACAGGTACTCGTTAGAGAACGAGGGCACTGAGCGTGACCACCTCGAGTAGTCATTAGGAAGTCTACCTTCTCGTCAATGACTGACTCGATGCTGCAGTAGTGTGTCTGGTTCTTTGACCTGAGATGCATCGGCAGTTCACCTTGAGGGTGTTATAGTTTGACTACACCATTACTCGGTCTCCTAGCCATATGGAACCCTGAGGTGTATGTTGGCTATAGCATGTTCATTGTAGGAACTGGATTGCATCAAGATGGAATCTATCTACCTCGGTGGTAGAGGAGCAGCCCTATGATGATCATGAGAATCAAGTCCAGAAATCCCATGGCCATGGTAGAGTGAAATAATAGAAAGAGTTTCTATTTAGATTTTCACATTGGACTCGAATCGAATGATTACATCATATGACAGAGACTAGGGTTTGACGAGTTCACCTTAACCCTAATCTGATCGGGGCTCAAGATAGAAGAACTTAATCACACAGGTAGCTGCACCAAGAGGTTCGCATTCAGCTCTGATGGGTTGCCACCATATACTGCTAGGTGTCACTGGTGGATTTTGGGAGCAATTAGAATGATTTAGATGATCGATCATTCTAGCTGTTCGAATCAGAAGAGTTCTGATCCATCGAAAGGAGTTTCGATGATGTCTATGATAGAGATCATGACATATCCCATTACCATACAGAACTGAACCTAACTGGGTCACACAAACAAGGGTTTGAATCTGGTGATCATCAATTGAACTGATCTAGTTCAATTGATCTGAATGAGATTCAATTAGGTTCAAGGAAATCGTGCTAGCACTCGATTGAACCTAACGTTCTTCTTTTACTATCATAAATAAGTTGTCCTGACTGAGCCAAAGGAGTTTGTGCTCAATCAGAGGCCTTCATATGGTCTGACTGGAGGTTGTCCAAGTCAGAATAGGTTGTCTTATTTGTAAGACATTACCTGCCATTTTTGGTCACCTGCCATTTCTTGTTCTTTGACTTTGGTCAAAAGTCTACCTTTGACTGGTCAAACGTTGACCATTGACCCTTTGACTTTTGACCACATGTCATGCACCTATTGGAGAGCTGGTGGGGGCCTGTCCCCCTGCCAGAACCTGGCAAGGAGAAGGGCGCACGCCAAGGGTGGCGTGAGCCCAAGTAGGAGGCGCCTAGGAGTCCTTGTTGGACAAGGACTCCACCTCCCTTTTGGATTCCAATCAGAGTTCTACTAAGAATCCAGTTTGACTGGTCTTAGGCGCCCTCTAAGGAGGAATCCAGGGGTCTCTATTCCAACCAATCAGATTTAGATCTGATTTCACAAAGGGTTGTGATTGGTTGAGAGGAAGAGGAGTTGGATCACAAGAGGTCTATAAATAAGACCCTGCGCCCAACCCTAATTCTAATGAAATTAGACACGCCCCAAGGCTGCCTCTCCCCTCCTTCTCCATGCCATAGTCTCTTCTCCCCTTGCTCTCCACGTCCAAAAGAGTTTTGGACTTAGGTTGGTGCGATTCAGATCAAGGAAAGGCGATCAAAAGCAAGAAGGCTGCGCTGCTGCAAAAGGACGACTGCAGATCTTCAAAAGAGTTTTGAAGATCCTCCAGATCAGATCCAGATCTGATTTTTGGAGGTGTGATAGAGAAGAAGAGGATCTCCAGATCCAACCCGAGTGGATACCGGTAGAGGCCAGGCGCTTGCGTGGCTAAGATCCAGAACCTTCCGCTGCAATCAGGATCATCTACAGGGTAATAGGATTACCCAAATCAGGTAAATTAAATTTGATTTAATTTATCTTATTTTATTTTATTTATTAAAATAATAAGAATCAGATCTGAAACATATCAAGATCTGATTGAGATCAAGAGAAAATTTTTGAAATATATCTCTTGATCTAATCAGATCTGGACGAACCTGGACCGGGAAATCAGGATTTCCCTTCAACTGGTATCAGAGCCATGGTTCTAAATTGTTTAGATCTGATTTTAATTTTATTTTAATTAGAAAATAAAGTGATTTCAGATGTCACATGAGATGTGATCAGATCTGAAATCAGAAAAATTAAAATTAAATGATTTGGATCTAAGAACATGAAGATATGCATGACTAGTTCTAGAATAGAATAGTTCTATAGAATAGTTTTGCATGTCTTTGATTTAATCTGATTAAATCATATTTTAGATCTTCTTATTTACTATTTTCTGATATTATAAGTGTTATAATAACATCTGATAAACAGCAAATAAAAATTATTTAATTTTAAATATCATATGAGATATGATTGATGCATGTCTAGACTAGTTGTAGAATAGTTCTACATAATTGTCTAGATTAGAATTTATTTTGATTAGATCAATTTAAATCTAATTTTTTAGATTATTATGAGATAATTTAGATCTGAAAACATGCATGATTATGATACATGAGATGTATGCAAAATATGCCATGATTAGATCTACTTTATATATGAGATATATGATATAGATCTGATATTGTTTTGTAGTATTGAATGTTCCTGATTAAGGCGTTCCTCTTGGCCGTCCGGTCATAAGAACGAAGAAGGGTTTAAAGGCCCTCTCTTCCCATTCGATGGGGTGTTCTTATGACGTGTAGGGGTGCTGCGTGTTCGTCCTTAATCAGAAACCCAAAACTTACTTTCTGCAAAACCCTAGATCCTGAAACCCTAGGATTTATTGTGCATATTTTGTTTATGAACCCAACTTAATTAAGAATTAAGTTTATGGAATATTAATTAGGTCTAAAATTGAGAATTTCAGATCTAAGACATATTCATAATACTGGGTTCGGGCTTGGGTAGCTCAATTAGGTCTAAGCGGTTGATCAAACCGAATCAAGAGTTGGTTAGATGGGATCAACAATGCTTAAATTGACCAGCCTAATAGGATTAAGTCTGGGTCAAGATCGAGTCACGATCAAGCAAGACCTAATTAGGCTCAGAGGTTAGAGTCTGGATTGTAGGCTAACCCAATTGGTTCTGACTCAACAATTTGGTGTCTAAGGTAAGTTTGGCACAGACGACCGACTGGTTTTTAATTGGAAGCTACTCGACCTGAATGCGTTCTTGTGCGAGTTAACGGCATATTCCTTCCACCGGTCTCACTTACCTGGCCATATCTGTTGACACAGTTCTGATCTGAGGTGGTCAATAATCCGAGCTGAACCCATGCCACTAGGTTAGTCATAATTGTTATGACTAAGCCAAGTCTAGTTTAATGAGACCTGAATCAATTCTCCCTAAGAAAAGATTAAGTCCGAGGTCTTCCACCATTGTAGACGTGCGGGCCCTTCCCGGGGTTGATTGTTCTCGGCTGGATACAGTGGCTCAGTTGCACCGGGAAGACGCAACCATGTCTATTAGGCATTGGATGCTATGGGCTGGAGGATGAGTTGGGCTCAATATTCCGGATACGGTGAGAGACCCAATTAGGAACCCAGTCTATGCAAATGGTGGGTCTGACTTAACTAAGGAGTGGATCAATATTCCGGATACGGTGAGATTCATGAATTAGAGACCAAGTTTGGGTGCACCATGATTAGAGAATCATTGAACAAGAGTTGTTCACTCATTGGCTAACCCATCACCAATAACTGTTAGGTGAGGTGATGAGTCAGTTGGTGAGACCGCACCACCCACTAGAAATCATCAATCGTGGAGATTTTCGCATCTCTACAGAGGGAGTGTAGGGATCCGAGAAAATAGTGGGAGCTAATTTGTTTAAAAATAAAATCCCTAAACAAATTGGTCAAGTCAAAATTACAGTATCTAACTAGAATCTTTGACTCTCTACAGGAAAATGTCTGCGTCCAACCCACTGGCACGTATCCTAGACACACATAGACTGACTGGACCCAATTATAAAGATTGGCTCAGGAACTACAAAATTATTTTGGGTTCAGAGAAGTTAACACATGTTTTGGACCAGGACCCTCCCACCTTACCAGCTCGTCCATCCACTGAACAGAGAGCGTCTCTGGAAAAATGGATTGACGAAGACAATAAGGCCAGATACTACATGTTGGGCTCGATGTCTGATGAGCTCCAGCGCCAACATGAAGATATCGGGACTGCTCGCCAAATGTTGGCTCACCTGCAGGAGATGTTTGGTGAACAGAGTCGCGCAGCCAAATATCAAGTCACGAAAATGACTTTTTAAGGCTAAGATGCGTGATGGGCAGTCAGTCCAAGATCACTGTCTGACAATGATCAAGGACATGGAAGAGCTTGAGAAGCTCGGTGTGAAGTTGGACTTGGACCTGCAGAACGATATTATTCTGCAATCCTTGACTGATGCATATGGGCAATTCATCATGAATTACCACATGCATAAACTTCAAAATTCCTTGGCCGAGTTGATGAATATGCTGGTTACCGCTGAGCTTTCTATGAAAGGTTCTAAAGGCTCAGTTCTTGCTATGGAACGGACTTCTTCCAAAAGAAAGTCTTATGGAAAGAAAAAGAAGTCTGTGAAAAAGCAAAAGGTGGAAGGATCAAAGAAGAAGAAGGCAGAACCGAAGAAGAAGGTCGATGGCAAAGGAAAGTGTTTCCATTGCAACAGCGACGGCCATTGGAAGCGGAACTGCCCTACTTACCTGGCCACCCTGAAGAACAAGAAGGAAGGTCCTTCTGGAGGTATGCTCGTTATTGAGTCTAACCTTACGGTTTCTTCTGCATCCAGTTGGGTGCTTGACTCTGGTTCTAGTGCTCATCTGTGCACTTCTATGCAGGGTCTTGAGGATAGCAGGAGGCTGAGGGATGGAGACATGATCCTACGCATCGGTAATGGAGCAAGAGTTGCTGCAGTAGCCGTGGGAACATACCCTCTTCGCGATTACCATCTGGTTTAGACTTAGTTTTAAAAGACTGTTATTATGTGCCTGCAGCTAGCAGGAATTTGATTTCTGTTTCATGCTTAGCACAAGAAGGTTATGTGATCACCTTCTTTAAGGACCATTGTAACATTCTTTATGAAAGAAATAAAATTGCAAATGGTTTCCTTGTTAATGGTCTTTATCAGTTGCATATTGATGTACCTGTTTTAACTATCGAGCAAAACGTGAGCAAAACGTGCCAATGCCAAACGACCTAGGGATAGTCCAAACGACAGATATCTATGGCACCTGAGATTAGGTCATATAGCAGAAGATAGCAGAAGATTAACAACAAATTGGAGAAAAATGGGCTATTGAGTCCATTGACTTTTGAGTCATATCCAACTTGTGAATCTTGTCTTCAAGGCAAAATGACTAAACTCCCTTTTGTTGGACATGGGGAGAGGGCCACAGATCTCCTTGCCCTAGTACATACTGATGTGTGCGGCCCATTTGATGTGCCGGCTAGAGGCAATTTTGTCTACTTCATTACCTTTACCGATGATCTGTCTAGGTATGGGTATGTGTATCTTATGAGACACAAGTCTGAAGCCTTTTGAAAAGTTCAAAGAATTCAGACATGAAGTAGAAAAACAAACTGGAAAACCCATTAAGGTTCTTCGATCAGATCGAGGAGGTGAATACCTTAGCCGGGAATTCCTAGACTATCTTAAGGAAAATGGCATAGTCTCTCAATGGACTCCACCAGGAACACCTCAACTCAACGGGGTTTCAGAACGGAGAAATCGGACTCTATTGGATATGGTTCGATCCATGATGAGCTTCACAGACCTCCCTGATTTTCTTTGGGGACATTCATTATTAACTTCAATCTATTTACTGAATAGGGTTCCCTCTAAAACCGTTCCTACCACACCGTATGAGATATGGCACGGTAAGAAACCAAGTCTGAGTCATCTCAGAATTTGGGGTTGTCCGGCTCATGTCAAAAGACAACAAGCGGACAAGTTAGAGTTTAGGTCCTTTAGAGCTCGATTCATAGGATATCCTAAAGAGTCATTAGGATACTATTTCTACATTCCAGAAGACCACAATGTGATTGTGAGTCGACATGCCATATTTCTTGAAAAATAGTTTATTCAAGATAGCGGCATTGGAAAGCAGATTAAGCTTGATGAGAAAGTCTCACAAGCAGAACGAGCTAAGGACCAAGTGGAACCAAATCAGGTTGAGCCAATAAGAACACTACCTCCTCCACCTCGTAGATCGGAAAGAGTTTCCCGTCCCCCTGAAAGATACTTAGGTATTATTTCAGAGGATGTAGAGGAAATGTTCCTCATAGGTAATGGTGCTCATGGTGATGATCCCAAAACCTACAACGAGGCGATATCAGATATCGACTCCGAGAAATGGCTTGAGGCAATGAAGTCAGAGATCGACTCGATGCACTCAAACCAAGTCTGGACCTTGGTAGATCCACCAGAAGGTATAGTACCTATTGGGTGTAAATGGATCTTCAAGAGAAAGATTGGTGCAGATGGGAATGTGGAGACATTCAAGGCTAGACTGGTGGCAAAAGGTTATAGTCAACGTGAAGGCATTGACTATCAGGATACCTTTTCCCCGGTAGCTATGCTAAAATCCATCCGCACATTGCTTGCTGTTGCAGCCTATTTCGATTATGAAATATGGCAAATGGACGTGAAAACGGCATTCCTAAATGGATATCTTGAGGAAGATATCTATATGGAACAGCCGCTAGGTTTCACATCCAGTGATACTGATCACAAGGTTTGCAAGCTGCAAAGGTCCATATATGGACTTAAGCAAGCATCTCGGAGCTGGAACACTCGTTTCAATGATGTGATCAAAAAGTTTGGTTTCATCAAAAATGAAGAGGAACCATGTGTTTTCAAAAGGGTCAGTGGGAGCGCTGTTGTCTTCCTCGTATTGTACGTGGATGACATCCTCCTTATTGGGAATGATATTCCCATGTTGACATCAGTCAAGATGTGGTTGTCCAAGGAATTCTCCATGAAAGACCTAGGTGAAGCATCCTTTATTCTAGGAATTAAGGTCTATAGGGATAGACCGAATAGGATGCTAGGACTTTCACAGAAGATGTACATAGAGGAAGTACTAAAGAGGTTTAGTATGGAAAACTCTAAGAGGGGATTAATACCCTTCAGACATGGTATTCATCTTTCCAAGAAGATGTGCCCCAGCACACCTGAGGAAATAGAACGCATGAGCAAGATCCCTTATGCTTCTGCAATAGGGAGCCTCATGTATGCCATGCTATGTACACGACCTGATATAGCCCATGCTGTGAGTGTCACAAGCAGATATCAGTCAAATCCAGGTGAAGAACACTGGACTTCTGTGAAATGTATCCTTAAGTACTTGAGAAGAACTAAGGATATGATGTTGGTCTTTGGTAACGGAGAACTCCAAGTTCAAGGATACACAGACTCGGACTTCATGTCTGATATAGATGATCGAAAGTCGACATCTGGAAGTCTGTTTGTGTGCAATGGTGGAGCTGTCAGCTGGAAGAGTTCCAAGCAAACTGTGATAGCAGATTCCACCATGGAAGCAGAATATATAGCTGCATCAGAGGCTGCAAAGGAAGCATTCTGGTACAAGAAGTTTGCTGCAGAAATTGGAGTAATGCCATCAGATGCCATTCCTCTTTACTGCGACAACAATGGCGCCATAGCCCTTGCTAAGGAGCCGAGGTCTCACCAGAAGTCCAAGCACATTGAGCGGCGATATCATCTCATCCGCGATTACCTTGAGAAAGGTTACGTTGAGGTCAAGAGAGTCAACTCCGCAGATAATGTGGCAGACCCACTTACAAAGCCGTTGGGCCAGCAGAAGATCGAAGCCCACCTTGAGAAGATGGGACTTAGACTTGTAGCCAATTGGCTTTAGGACAAGTGGGAGATTGTTAGATATATGTGCCCTAGAAGCCAGAATTGGCTGACACTTGTAATACACTTCTAGGGGCAAAATTATAATTTTGACTATAATTAATGAAATGGGTTATTTTCTATCACACATGTGTATTTAGTGTCTGTGATACATCCTTTGAGTTAATGGTAATGATAATTCATATTTTCAAGAGTTGAAAATTTAAGACATGAATAATCATTATTAACTCATAAACAGCTCCCGACCATAGGATCATCACGAGGATGGTGATTGATCCGGAAGGTTGGTGTACGATCGCTTCTCTTTAGTAGATGAGTCTTGAGTCTACGGTGTGGAGACACCGGAGCGAGAGTACAGGTACTCGTTAGAGAACGAGGGCACTGAGCGTGACCACCTCGAGTAGTCATTAGGAAGTCTACCTTCTCGTCAATGACTGACTCGATGCTGCAGTAGTGTGTCTGGTTCTTTGACCTGAGATGCATCGGCAGTTCACCTTGAGGGTGTTATAGTTTGACTACACCATTACTCGGTCTCCTAGCCATATGGAACCCTGAGGTGTATGTTGGCTATAGCATGTTCATTGTAGGAACTGGATTGCATCAAGATGGGAATCTATCTACCTCGGTGGTAGAGGAGCAGCCCTATGATGATCATGAGAATCAAGTCCAGAAATCCCATGGCCATGGTAGAGTGAAATAATAGAAAGAGTTTCTATTTAGATTTTCACATTGGACTCGAATCGAATGATTACATCATATGACAGAGACTAGGGTTTGACGAGTTCACCTTAACCCTAATCTGATCGGGGCTCAAGATAGAAGAACTTAATCACACAGGTAGCTGCACCAAGAGGTTCGCATTCAGCTCTGATGGGTTGCCACCATATACTGCTAGGTGTCACTGGTGGATTTTGGGAGCAATTAGAATGATTTAGATGATCGATCATTCTAGCTGTTCGAATCAGAAGAGTTCTGATCCATCGAAAGGAGTTTCGATGATGTCTATGATAGAGATCATGACATATCCCATTACCATACAGAACTGAACCTAACTGGGTCACACAAACAAGGGTTTGAATCTGGTGATCATCAATTGAACTGATCTAGTTCAATTGATCTGAATGAGATTCAATTAGGTTCAAGGAAATCGTGCTAGCACTCGATTGAACCTAACGTTCTTCTTTTACTATCATAAATAAGTTGTCCTGACTGAGCCAAAGGAGTTTGTGCTCAATCAGAGGCCTTCATATGGTCTGACTGGAGGTTGTCCAAGTCAGAATAGGTTGTCTTATTTGTAAGACATTACCTGCCATTTTTGGTCACCTGCCATTTCTTGTTCTTTGACTTTGGTCAAAAGTCTACCTTTGACTGGTCAAACGTTGACCATTGACCCTTTGACTTTTGACCACATGTCATGCACCTATTGGAGAGCTGGTGGGGGCCTGTCCCCCTGCCAGAACCTGGCAAGGAGAAGGGCGCACGCCAAGGGTGGCGTGAGCCCAAGTAGGAGGCGCCTAGGAGTCCTTGTTGGACAAGGACTCCACCTCCCTTTTGGATTCCAATCAGAGTTCTACTAAGAATCCAGTTTGACTGGTCTTAGGCGCCCTCTAAGGAGGAATCCAGGGGTCTCTATTCCAACCAATCAGATTTAGATCTGATTTCACAAAGGGTTGTGATTGGTTGAGAGGAAGAGGAGTTGGATCACAAGAGGTCTATAAATAAGACCCTGCGCCCAACCCTAATTCTAATGAAATTAGACACGCCCCAAGGCTGCCTCTCCCCTCCTTCTCCATGCCATAGTCTCTTCTCCCCTTGCTCTCCACGTCCAAAAGAGTTTTGGACTTAGGTTGGTGCGATTCAGATCAAGGAAAGGCGATCAAAAGCAAGAAGGCTGCGCTGCTGCAAAAGGACGACTGCAGATCTTCAAAAGAGTTTTGAAGATCCTCCAGATCAGATCCAGATCTGATTTTTGGAGGTGTGATAGAGAAGAAGAGGATCTCCAGATCCAACCCGAGTGGATACCGGTAGAGGCCAGGCGCTTGCGTGGCTAAGATCCAGAACCTTCCGCTGCAATCAGGATCATCTACAGGGTAATAGGATTACCCAAATCAGGTAAATTAAATTTGATTTAATTTATCTTATTTTATTTTATTTATTAAAATAATAAGAATCAGATCTGAAACATATATCAAGATCTGATTGAGATCAAGAGAAAATTTTTGAAATATATCTCTTGATCTAATCAGATCTGGACGAAC
>QRFJ01004425.1:16714-72648 GCA_006176705.1 Cocos nucifera
TTTGGACTATCCCTAGGTCGTTTGGCATTCACGTTTTGCTCGATAGTTAAAATAGGTACATCAATATGCAACTGATAAAGACCATTAACAAGGAAACCATTTGCAATTTTATTTCTTTCATAAAGAATGTTACAATGGTCCTTAAAGAAGGTGATCACATAACCTTCTTGTGCTAAGCATGAAACAGAAATCAAATTCCTGCTAGCTGCAGGCACATAATAACAGTCTTTTAAAACTAAGTCTAAACCAGATGGTAATCGAAGAGGGTATGTTCCCACGGCTACTGCAGCAACTCTTGCTCCATTACCGATGCGTAGGATCATGTCTCCATCCCTCAGCCTCCTGCTATCCTCAAGACCCTGCATAGAAGTGCACAGATGAGCACTAGAACCAGAGTCAAGCACCCAACTGGATGCAGAAGAAACCGTAAGGTTAGACTCAATAACGAGCATACCTCCAGAAGGACCTTCCTTCTTGTTCTTTAGGGTGGCCAGGTAAAGTAGGGCAGTTCCGCTTCCAATGGCCGTCGCTGTTGCAATGGAAACACTTTCCTTTGCCATCGACCTTTTTCTTCGGATTCTGCCTTCTTCTTCTTTGATCCTTCCACCTTTTGCTTTTTCACAGACTTCTTTTTCTTTCCATAAGACTTTCTTTTGGAAGAAGTCCGTTCCATAGCAAGAACTGAGCCTTTAGAACCTTTCATAGAAAGCTCAGCGGTAACCAGCATATTCATTCAACTCGGCCAAGGAATTTTGAAGTTTATGCATGTGGTAATTCATGATGAATTGCCCATATGCATCAGTCAAGGATTGCAGAATAATATCGTTCTGCAGGTCCAAGTCCAACTTCACACCGAGCTTCTCAAGCTCTTCCATGTCCTTGATCATTGTCAGACAGTGATCTTGGACTGACTGCCCATCACGCATCTTAGCCTTAAAAAGTCATTTTGTGACTTGATATTTGGCTGCGCGACTCTGTTCACCAAACATCTCCTGTAGGTGAGCCAACATTTGGCGAGCAGTCCCGATATCTTCATGTTGGCGCTGGAGCTCATCAGACATCGAGCCCAACATGTAGTATCTGGCCTTATTGTCTTCGTCAATCCATTTTTCCAGAGACGCTCTCTGTTCAGTGGATGGACGAGCTGGTAAGGTGGGAGGGTCCTGGTCCAAAACATGTGTTAACTTCTCTGAACCCAAAACAATTTTGTAGTTCCTGAGCCAATCTTTATAATTGGGTCCAGTCAGTCTATGTGTGTCTAGGATACGTGCCAGTGGGTTGGACGCAGACATTTTCCTGTAGAGAGTCAAAGATTCTAGTTAGATACTGTAATTTTGACTTGACCAATTTGTTTAGGGATTTTATTTTTAAACAAATTAGCTCCCACTATTTTCTCGGATCCCTACACTCCCTCTGTAGAGATGCGAAAATCTCCACGATTGATGATTTCTAGTGGGTGGTGCGGTCTCACCAACTGACTCATCACCTCACCTAACAGTTATTGGTGATGGGTTAGCCAATGAGTGAACAACTCTTGTTCAATGATTCTCTAATCATGGTGCACCCAAACTTGGTCTCTAATTCATGAATCTCACCGTATCCGGAATATTGATCCACTCCTTAGTTAAGTCAGACCCACCATTTGCATAGACTGGGTTCCTAATTGGGTCTCTCACCGTATCCGAAATATTGAGCCCAACTCATCCTCCAGCCCATAGCATCCAATGCCTAATAGACATGGTTGCATCTTCCCGGTGCAACTGAGCCACTGTATCCAGCCGAGAACAATCAACCCCGGGAAGGGCCCGCACGTCTACAATGGTGGAAGACCTCAGACTTAATCTTTTCTTAGGGAGAATTGATTCAGGTCTCATTAAACTAGACTTGGCTTAGTCATAACAATTATGACTAACCTAGTGGCATGGGTTCAGCTCGGATTATTGACCACCTCAGATCAGAACTGTGTCAACAGATATGGCCAGGTAAGTGAGACCGGTGGAAGGAATATGCCGTTAACTCGCACAAGAACGCATTCAGGTCGAGTAGCTTCCAATTAAAAACCAGTCGGTCGTCTATGTGCCAAACTTACCTTAGACACCAAATTGTTGAGTCAGAACCAATTGGGTTAGCCTACAATCCAGACTCTAACCTCTGAGCCTAATTAGGTCTTGCTTGATCGTGACTCGATCTTGACCCAGACTTAATCCTATTAGGCTGGTCAATTTAAGCATTGTTGATCCCATCTAACCAACTCTTGATTCGGTTTGATCAACCGCTTAGACCTAATTGAGCTACCCAAGCCCGAACCCAGTATTATGAATATGTCTTAGATCTGAAATTCTCAATTTTAGACCTAATTAATATTCCATAAACTTAATTCTTAATTAAGTTGGGTTCATAAACAAAATATGCACAATAAATCCTAGGGTTTCAGGATCTAGGGTTTTGCAGAAAGTAAGTTTTGGGTTTCTGATTAAGGACGAACACGCAGCACCCCTACACGTCATAAGAACACCCCATCGAATGGGAAGAGAGGGCCTTTAAACCCTTCTTCGTTCTTATGACCGGACGGCCAAGAGGAACGCCTTAATCAGGAACATGTAAATCTACAAAACAGTTATAGATCTATATCATATATCTCATATACAAATTTAGATCTAATCAAGGCATATTTTGCATACATCTCATGTATCAAATCATGCATGTTTTCAGATCTAAATTATCTCATAATAATCTAAAAAATTAGATTTAAATTGATCTAATCAAAATAAATTCTAATCTAGACAATTATGTAGAACTATTCTACAACTAGTCTAGACATGCATCAATCATATCTCATATGATATTTAAAATTAAATAATTTTTATTTGCTGTTTATCAGATGTTATTATAACACTTATAATATCAGAAAATAGTAAATAAGAAGATCTAAAATATGATTTAATCAGATTAAATCAAAGACATGCAAAACTATTCTATAGAACTATTCTATTCTAGAACTAGTCATGCATATCTTCTTAATCTTAGATCCAAATCATTTAATTTTAATTTTTTCTGATTTCAGATCTGATCACATCTCATGTGACATCTGAAATCACTTTATTTTCTAATTAAAATAAAATTAAAATCAGATCTAAACAATTTAGAACCATGGCTCTGATACCAGTTGAAGGGAAATCCTGATTTCCCGGTCCAGGTTCGTCCAGATCTGATCAGATCAAGAGATATATTTCAAAAATTTTTCTCTTGATCTCAATCAGATCTTGATATATTTCAGATCTGATTCTTATTATTTTAATAAATAAAATAAAATAAGATAAATTAAATCAAATTTAATTTACCTGATTTGGGTAATCCTATTACCCTGTAGATGATCCTGATTGCAGCGGAAGGTTCTGGATCTTAGCCACGCAAGCGCCTGGCCTCTACCGGTATCCACTCGGGTTGGATCTGGAGATCCTCTTCTTCTCTATCACACCTCCAAAAATCAGATCTGGATCTGATCTGGAGGATCTTCAAAACTCTTTTGAAGATCTGCAGTCGTCCTTTTGCAGCAGCGCAGCCTTCTTGCTTTTGATCGCCTTTCTTTTGATCTGAATCGCACCAACCAAAGTCCAAAACACCTTTTGGACGTGGAGAGCAAGGGGAGAAGAAGCTATGGCATGGAGAAGGAGGGGAGAGGCAGCCTTGGGGCGTGGGGTTTCTCAATTGAATTGCATTAGAATCTAGGAGTTGGGCGCAGGGTCTTATTTATAGACCTAAGCTTGTGATCCAACTCCTCTTCCTCCTCAACCAATCACAACCCTTTGTGAAATCAGATCTAAATCTGATTGGTTGGGAATAGAGACCCCTGGATTCCTCCTTAGAGGGCGCCTAAGACCAGTCAAACTGGATTCTTAGTAGAACTCTGATTGGAATCCAAAAGGGAGGATGGAGTCCTTGTCCAACAAGGACTCCTAGGCGCCTCCTACTTGGGCTCACGCCACCCTTGGCGTGCGCCCTTCTCCTTGCCAGGTTCTGGCAGGGGGACAGGCCCCCACCAGCTCTCCAATAGGTGCATGACATGTGGTCAAAAGTCAAAGGGTCAATGGTCAACGTTTGACCAGTCAAAGGTAGACTTTTGACCAAAGTCAAAGAACAAGAAATGGCAGGTGACCAAAAATGGCAGGTAATGTCTTACAAATAAGACAACCTTTTCTGACTTGGACAACCTCCAGTCAGACCATATGAAGGCCTCTGATTGAGCACAAACTCCTTTGGCTCAGACAGGACAACTTATTTATGATAGTAAAAGAAGAACGTTAGGTTCAATCGAGTGCTAGCACGATTTCCTTGAACCTAATTGAATCTCATTCAGATCAATTGAACTAGATCAGTTCAATTGATGATCACCAGATTCAAACCCTTGTTTGTGTGACCCAGTTAGGTTCAGTTCTGTATGGTAATGGGATATGTCATGATCTCTATCATAGACATCATCGAAACTCCTTTCGATGGATCAGAACTCTTCTGATTCGAACAGCTAGAATGATCGATCATCTAAATCATTCTAATTGCTCCCAAAATCCACCAGTGACACCTAGCAGTATATGGTGGCAACCCATCAGAGCTGAATGCGAACCTCTTGGTGCAGCTACCTGTGTGATTAAGTTCTTCTATCTTGAGCCCCGATCAGATTAGGGTTAAGGTGAACTCGTCAAACCCTAGTCTCTGTCATATGATGTAATCATTCGATTCGAGTCCAATGTGAAAATCTAAATAGAAACTCTTTCTATTATTTCACTCTGCCATGGCCATGGGCTTCAGGACTTGATTCTCATGATCATCATAGGGCTGCTCCTCTACCACCGAGGTAGATAGATCCCATCTTGATGCAATCCAGTTCCTACAATGAACATGCTATAGCCAACATACACCTCAGGGTTCCATATGGCTAGGAGACCGAGTAATGGTGTAGTCAAACTATAACACCCTCAAGGTGAACTGCCGATGCATCTCAGGTCAAAGAACCAGACACACTACTGCAGCATCGAGTCAGTCATTGACGAGAAGGTAGACTCCCTAATGACTACTCGAGGTGGTCACGCTCAGTGCCCTCGTTCTCTAACGAGTACCTGTACTTTCGCTCCGGTGTCTCCACACCGTAGACTCAAGACTCATCTACTAAAGAGAAGCGATCGTACACCAACCTTCCGGATCAATCACCATCCTCGTGATGATCCTATGGTCGGGAGCTGTTTATGAGTTAATAATGATTATTCATGTCTTAAATTTTCAACTCTTGAAAATATGAATTATCATTACCATTAACTCAAAGGATATATCACAGACACTAAATACACATATGTGATAGAAAATAACCCATTTTATTGATTATAGTCAAAATTACAATTTTGCCCCTAGAAGTGTATTGCAAGTGTCAGCCAATTTTGGCTTCTAGGGCACATATATCTAACATTAGCCACCTTAAGACCTCTCAAACCAGGCCTTAAGACCCCTAAGATCAACCCGGATCCTAGCCCAAAATAGACCCTCGCATAACTCTGCCCGTGCACTAAGCCAGCTCAGTCTCAGCACTGAGCTGGCTAGGTTTCACTGGGTCGGCTCAATCTGAAATTGAGCCAGCCCAGTCCTATGCCATGCCAACAGTTCTAAACATGCAGCTCTCTATTTTTTCTATGCTCTGAGACTTAGCCGACCCAATTTTGGACTGAGCCGGCTAACCTACAGAAAATTCTTTTTCTGTAGTCTTGATCTTCGATTTTGGTTCCTTGCTTCATCTTGTGTCTTAGGTCTACGAAGCACCAACCAAGCCTTTGGAATCTTCGGAGCCAACATCCTGACTCCTCCCATGGCCTCCCAAGGCTTGGGAGCACCACAAATTCTCACAATCTCCACCTTGGTGCCCCAAGCCTTGGCAAACCCCTCGGCAATGACCTCCTGCATGATCCCGCTGTCCCTGCGCACTCGACAGCCCCTATGCAAACATCGCCTCTGCCAATCCTCTTCAACTGTTGTGCACCCTTGAGGCCTTTAGAATGACCACCTCCACCACTGAAGACCTGTGCTTGCTTCTTGGCACCATCCTAGAATTGTAGGATCCCTTCTACTTAGCAGCTGCATCACTTTCTCTAAACTTTTCTGAAGAACCTACAGCATTTCTGCACCACCACATGCTGTACTATCTAATACAATCTCCTCAAAACTACGTCCATCCACCTGCACATGTCGCTCCACCTGGAACCATGCATCATCGACGCTCTGAACTTATGTCAAATTTTCTCTCCAATTATGAAGCCACCATTGTGGATCTCCACTTATATCCAAAGTCCATCTAATATCGCAGAAGCCGACTCTGTCATCGAGTCCCTCGAGGCCAACCACCCAACGCTGCACTACTGGGCCTGCCGCTATATCTCAAACACCATCGCTGCCCTTTCGAACCCTCCACACTCTACGGCCCTCTTCGAAGCCATCTCGGATACCTCCACAACCCGTAGGCACCTTCAAAACCTAAGAGCTCATCCAACTCTTCTAAATCCAGCGACTGAACCATAGGAAATTTCACCCTAGTCCTTCTCTTCTGCCCCTACACCAGCCATCGCTTCAGTTGTGCTCGGAGAACCATCCTCCACCTGAGCCACGACTCTTCTTGGTGCTCCTATAGAAGAAACCTGATCCATGATACTCCCGACTGTCTGAGACCTCCTGGTGCTCTCTGAGACCTCCTGACTCTCTCTGAGACCTACACCCAGTTTCTCTGAGATACTACTGACACTCTCTGCTGAGATACACTCTTCGACTACTGCACCACCGAGTTTCTCTCAGTCTCGTGCCTCTAGGGTAGCGCACCTGTAGCACTCCAGTGCTCCTTGACTCATCTCTATGTCACTCTACAGCCATCCAGCCCTAACCTACTGGACCTCCATGGATCATCCATCTCCATCACTCCCAAGGCTTCGCAAATCCATGCTCTGGTCAAATCGCAGAATATATCTTCAACTACTTTCCCACCTTTCAGACATCGAAGGACGTATAGTCGCTTCTTCAGCCTTCCTTCGAACATTAATCCTTGGAAAATCTCTCTTCAACAGCCCTACACTACCCATCTTCCTAGAGAACCCTGATGCTCTCTACTGAGATACCTTCCTCGACTGCTGCATGACCGAGCCTTTCTCAACCCTGCATCTTTAGAGAAGCGCTACTGCAGCACTCCAGCACTCCCTACCTGTCACATAACCATCACACACTCTGATCCTTTCCACCAAGATCGATCAGCAAATCATGCACCAAGTCTTTCTATCCTGAGAAAATCTTTTTCGTTAATTCTCTCAACCTCCACCTTCAACTCGCTGCTCCCGGTTGGCCAAACCACAGCAACAACAAGGTAGATTTGAGACATACCATGGAATCCTTGTGCAGATTTTTTATTTCACCTTGTATGACTTCTCCTTCGCTTCCATGGACCATCAGGCTTTGAAATCTAGCTCTTTCCACGTACCATCAGACTTTGAAACTTGGCTCTGAGACCATGTTATAGACCATAATGTTTTAAGCATCACCTAGCTTTGATACCATATTGTAGACCCATGATATTGCTTGAACGCCAATCATCCTTGACATCACAAGCACCGATATCATGTTATGGAAGCTCTTGATCTCTAGCATGGACCTGAAGAAATCAGTGACGTTCTCTATGGGCAGCAAACCATCGATCCTCCACCTGGATTTATGATGGGGTGCCTCACTCCTTCGGCTTGAGGGAGATGCCCCCTTTTCTAGGGATTCTTCAAGAACCTAAGATGGCAACTCTAAAGAAAAAAGAAGAAGAGAGTTGAGGGAGAAAAGGTCTGTGTTCCACACTCTTAAAATCCTAATACAACCTATGTATTTATACATAGCCAGTAGGTCCGACCAAAAAACTCTCCGACTAATCCAATACATGAAAACACTCACCAAGCCCATGTACACTCATGTCTCCCATGCTCTCATCCTCTGGATCTAGATCCGACCCATACATGAATTAGCCACCTTAAAATCTCTCAAACCAGGCCTTAAGACCCCTAGGATCAACCCAGATTCTAGTCCAAAATAGATTTTTGCATAACTCTGCCCGCGCATTGAGCCAACTCAGTCTCAGCACTGAGCCGGCTAAGTTTCACTAGGTCGACTCAGTCTAAAATTGAGTCGGTCCAATCCTGTACCATGTCAGCAGTTTCGAACATGCATCTCTCTATTTTTTTGTGCTCTGAGACTTAGCTGACCCAATTTTGGACTGAGCCAGCTAACCTACAAAAAATTCTTTTTCTGCAGTCTTAATTCTCTGGCTTTGGTTCCTTGCTTCACCTTGTATCTTAGATCTATGAAGCACCAACCAAGCCCCTGAAATCTTCGGAGCCAACACCCTGACTCCTTTCATGGCCTCCCAAGGCTTGGAAGCACCACAAATCCTCATAAAAGGCTTAGTGCTTACTATGGAACGGACTTTTTCCAAGAGAAAGTCTTTTGGAAAGAAGAAGAAGTTTGTGAAAAAGCAGAAGGTGAAAGGAGGAAAGAAGAAAAAGGCAAAGCTGAAGAAGAAGGCCGCTGACAAAGAAAAATATTTTCATTACAACAATGAGGGCTATTGGAAGTAGAACTGTCCTACATACCTGGCCATCCTAAAGAATAAGAAGGAGGCAGGTTCTTTTGGAGGTATGCTTGTTATTGAGTCTAATCTTATGATTTCTTCTTCATCCAGTTTGGTGCTTGACTCTGATTCTAGTGCTCATTTGTGCACTTCCATGCAGGCTCTTGAGGATAGCAAGAGGCTAAGGGATGGCGAAATGATCCTACGCATCGGAAATGGAGTAAGAGTTGCTGTCGTGGCCATGGAAATATATCCTCTTTGACTACCATCTGGTTTAGACTTAGTTTTAAAAGACTATTATTATGTGCCTGCAGCAAGCAAAAATTTGATTTCTATTTCATGCCTAGCATTAGAAGGCTATGTAATTAGTTTTCTTAAGGACCATTGTAACATTCTTTATGAAAGAAATAAAATTGCAAGTGGTTTTTTTATTAACGATCTTTACCAGTTACATATTGATGTATCTATTTTTAATATCGAACAAAATGTGAATACCATGAAATGACCTAAGATAGTCCAAACGATAGGTATCTATGGCACCTAAGACTAGGTCATATAGCAGAAGATAGGTTTAACAAATTAAAGAAAATTAGGCTATTGAGTCCATTGATTTCTAAGTCATGTCCAATTTGTGAATATTATCTTCATGGCAAAATGACTAAGCTTCCTTTTGTAGGACATGAAAAAGGGCCATAGATCTTCTTGCCCTTGTACATATTGATGTGTGCGGGCCATTTGATGTGCTGGCTAGAGGCAACTTTGTCTACTTCATAACCTTTATTGATGATTTATCTAGGTATGGGTATGTGTATCTTATGAGATACAAGTCTGAAGCTTTTGAAAAGTTCAAGGAATTCAGACATGAAGTAGAAAAGCAAACTAAAAAATCCATTAAGATTCTTCGATCAGATTAAGGAGGTGAATACCTTATCAGAAATTTCTGAACTATCTTAAGAAAAATGGCATAGTCTCTCAATGGACTCCACCTGGAATACCTCAACTCAATGGGATTTCAGAACGGAGGAATCGGACCCTATTAGATATGGTCCGATCTATGATGAGCTTCATAGACCTTCCTGATTTTCTTTGGGGATATAGTTTGTTAACTGCAATATACTTACTAAATGGGGTTTCTTCTAAAATTATTCCTACCACACCGTATGAGATATGGCATGGTAAGAAACTAAGTCTGAGTCATCTCAGAATTTGGGATTGTTCGGCTTAGGTCAAAAGACAACAAGCAGATAAGTTAGACTTTAGATCCTTTAGAGCTCGATGTATAGGATATCCTAAAGAATCATTAGGATATTATTTCTATATTCCAGAAGATCATAATATGATTGTGAGTCGACATACCATCTTTCTTAAAAAATAGTTTATTCAAGATAACGGCATTGAAAAGCAGATCAAGCACGATGAGAAAGTCTCGCAAGAGCAATGAGTTAAGGATCAAATGAAACCAAATCAGGTTGAGCCAATACAATCACTACCTCCTCCACCTCATAGATCGAAAAGGGTTTTCCATTCCCTTGAGAGATACTTAGGTACTATTTTAGAGAAAATAGAGAAAATATTCCTCATAGGTACTGGGGTTCATAGTGATGATCCCAAAACCTATAATGAGGTAATATCGAATATCGACTTCGAAAAATGATTAGAAGCAATGAAGTCAGAAATTGACTCGATGCACTCAAACCAAGTCTGGACCTTGATAGATCTATCAGAAGGTATAGTACCTATTGGGTGTAAATAGATCTACAAGAGAATGATTGGTGTAGATGGAAATGTGGAGACATTCAAAGCTAGATTAGTGGCAAAAGATTTTAGTTAGTGTGAAAGCATTGACTATCAGAATATCTTTTCGTCAGTAGCTATGCTAAAATCCATTCGCATATTGCTTATTATTGCAGCCTATTTTGATTATGAAATATGACAAATGGACGTGAAAACGATATTCTTAAATGGATATCTTGAGGAAGATATCTATATGGAACAGCCACTAGGTTTCACATCCAGTGATGATGATCACAAGGTATACAAGCTACAAAGGTCCATATATGGACTTAAGCAAGCATCTCGAAGCTGGAATACTCATTTTAATGATGTGATCAAATTATTTGGTTTCATCAAAAATGAGAAGGAACCATGTATCTTCAAAAAGATCAGTGAGAGCATTGTTGTCTTTCTCGTATTGTACGTGGATGATATCCTCCTTATTAAAAATGATATTCTCATGTTGACCACAGTTAAAATATGGTTATCTAAAGAATTCTCCATGAAAGACCTAGGAGAAGCATCCTCTATTCTAGGAATTAAGGTCTATAGAGATAGACCAAATAGGATGCTAGGACTTTCACAGAAGATGTACTTAGAGAAAGTGCTAAAGAGGTCTAGCATGGAAAATACTAAGAGGGGTTTGGTACCCTTTAGACATGGTATTTATCTCTTTAAGAAGATGTGCCCTAGCACACCTGAGGAAATAGAATGCATGAGCAAGATCTCTTATGCTTCAGCAATAGAGAGCCTCATGTATGCCATGTTATGTACATGACCTAATATAGCCCATGCTATGCGTGTCACGAGCAGATATCAGTCGTATCCAGATGAAAAATACTAAATTTCTATGAAATTTATCCTTAAGTACTTGAGAAGAACTAAGGATATATTGTTGGTTTTTGGTAATGGAGAACTCCAAGTCTAGGGGTATACAGACTCGGATTTTATGTCTGATGTAGATGATCGAAAGTCGACATCTAAGAGTCTATTTGTGTGTAATGGTGGAGTTGTCAGTTGGAAGAGTTCCAAGCAGACTATGATAGCAGATGCCACCATGGAAGCAGATTATATTATTGCATCAGAAGCTACGAAGGAGCCATTCTGGTACAAGAAGTTTGCCACAAAGATCGGGTGATGCCATCAGATATCATTCCTCCATACTACGACAACAATGGCACCATAGCCCTTGCAAAGGAGCCAAGGTCTCACCAAAAATCTAAGCATATCGAGCGGTGATACCACCTCATCCGCTATTATCTCGAGAAGGATTACGTTGAGGTCAAGAAAGTCGACTCTGCAGACAATACGACGGATCCACTCATAAAACCGTTGGGCCAGTAAAAGATTGAAGCCCCCATTGAGAAGATGGGACTTAGATTTGTAGCCAATTGGCTTTAGATCAAGTGAAAGTTTGTTAGATATGTGTGCTCTAGAAGCCAGAAATAGCTGACACCTGTAATACACTTCTAGGGGCAAAATTATAATTTTGACTATAAATAATAAAATAGATTATTTTCTATCATAAATATGTATTTAGTGTCTGTGATACATTCCTTGAGTTAATGGTAATGATAATTTTTATTTTCAAGAGTTGAAAATTTAAGATAAGAATTTTCATTATTAACTCATAAAATGCTCCTGACTATAGGATCATCATGAGGATGGTGATTGATTCGAAAGGTTGGTGTACAATCGCTTCTTTACACTAGATGAGTCTTGAGTCTACGGTGTAGAAATACTAGAGTGAGAGTACAGATACTCGTTAGAGAATGAGGACACTAAGCGTAACCACCTCGAGCAGTCATAAGGAAGTCTACCTTTTCGTCGATGACCGACTCAAAGCTGCAGTGGTGTGTCTGATTCTTTGACCTGAGGTGAATCGGTAGTTCACCTTGAGGGTGTTAGAGTTTGACTATACCATGACTTAGTCTCCTAGCCATTCGGAACCCTGAGGTGTATGTTGGCCCTAGCATGTTCATTATAGGAATTAGATTGCACCAAGAGGAAATCTATCTATCTTGGTAGATGAGGAGCAGCCCTATGATGATCATGAGAATCAAGTCCATAAGCCCATGGCCATGGCAGAGTGAAATAATAGAAAGAGTTTCTATTAAAGTTTTCACATCGGACTTAAATCAAATGATTAAATCATATGACAAAAATTAGGATTTGACGAGTTCACCTTAACCCTAATCTGATCGGGGCTCAAGATAGAAGAACTTAATCACACAGGTAGCTGCATCGAGAGGTTCATTTTTAGTTTTGATGGATTGCCACCATATACCGCTAGATGTCACGGTGGATTTTGGGAGCAATTAGAATGATTTGGATGATCGATCATTCTAGTTGTTTGAATCAAAAAAGTTCTGATCTATCGAAAGAAGTTTTGATGATCGAGATCATGGCATATCCCATTATCATATAGAACTAAATCTAATTGGATCACACAAATAAGAATTTGGATCTGGATATCATCAATTAAACTAACACAATTCAATTAGGTTCAAAAAAATCATGCTAGAACACGATTGAGCCTAACGTTCTCCTTCTACAATCATTAAAAGTTGTCTCAACTGAGTTAAATATGTTTGTGCTCACTTAGGTACCTTTACTTGGTTTAACTGGAGCTTGTCCAGGTCAAAAAAAGATTGTCTTAATTTATGAGATAAATTGAAGACAACACCTGCCATTTTTCATCACCTGCTAATTCTTGTGTTTTGACTTTGGTCAAACATTAACCTTTGACACTTAGACATCTGTCATGTGTCATGCACCCATAGGAGATTGTTCTTGGACCAGTCAACCTACTAAAAAGTAGGTGGACCAGGGGTACATGCCTAGGGAGGTGTGCACCCATGGATAGAGGCGCCTGGAGTCCCATACAGATGGAACTCCAGTTACTTCGGGGTTTCTACCTAGGTGGCGCTAATGAATAGACTTTGACCAATCTTAGATGCCATCTAAGGATGATTTAGAGGAACTTTCATCTGATTGGATCAGGTGATATCATCCCATCAATCAGATTTAAATTTAATTGCATGAAACGACGTGATTGGTCGGGATGATGTGGCACTGCATGGCACAGCAGGATCTATATAAACCCTATCTATGCCAAGCTTTTGAGAAGATCTCCCATAGCCTATGCTACAAGGCTGCCGCTCTCCCTCCTTCATGCCATCTTCAGGTCCCCTCTCTCCTCTCCATGCCCAAGGGAATTTGGGCTCCAGTTTGGTGCGATCCAAGCAAGAGAAAGATGATGAGAAAGAAAGAAGGCAACACTACTGTAAGAGACGATCCCTGATCTTCGAAAGAAGTTTTGAAGATCCTTCAAATCAGATATAGATCTGATATTTGGAGAGATGATAAAGAAGGAGAAGATCTTCAGATCCAGTCTAAGTGGATATCCGTAGAGGCCAGGCACTTGCGTGGCTAGATCCAGAACCTCAAGCAACCAGCAGGATCATCACAGGATAATCTGATTACCCAACAACAAGGTATAAAATTAAATCAAATTTAATTTATTTTTATTTTTATTTATTAGATCTATAAAATTAGATCTAAAATATTTCAGATCTAATCTGGATTCAAAAGAAAAATTTTTGAAATATCTCTCTTAATCCAATTAGATTTGAACGAACCTAACCTAGAAAATTAGGATTTTTTCTTCACATGACTCGGTCTCCTAGCCATTCGGAACCCTGAGATGTATGTTGGCTATAGCATGTTCATTGTAGGAATTGGATTGCATTAAGAGGAAATCTATCTACCTCGGTAGATGAGGAGCAGCCCTATGATGATCATAAGAATCAAGTCCATAAGCCCATAGCCATGGCAAAGTGAAATAATAGAAAGAGTTTCTATTAAGATTTTCACATCGGACTTGAATCAAATGATTAAATCATATGACAGAAATTAGGGTTTGATGAGTTCACCTTAACCCTAATCTGATCGGAGCTCAAAATAGAAGAACTTAATCACACAGGTAGCTACACCGAGAGGTTCATTTTTAGTTTTGATGGGTTGCCATCATATACTGCTAAGTGTCACTGGTGGATTTTGGGAGCAATTAGAATGATTTGGATGATCGATCATTCTAGTTGTCCGAATCAGAAAAGTTCTGATCCATCGAAAGGAGTTTTGATGATGTCGATGATAGAGATTGCAATATATCCCATTATCATACAGAACTGAACCTAACTAGATCACAAAAATAAGGGTTTGGTATCATCAATTAAACTAATACAGTTCAATTGATTTGAATTAGATTCAATTAGGTTCAAGAAAATTATGCTAGCACATGATTGAGCCTAAATTTCTCCTTCTACAATCATTAAAAGTTGTCTCGACTGAGCCAAATATGTTTATGCTCACTCAGGTACCTTTACTTGGTCTGATTGGAGCTTATTCAAGTTAGAAAAGGATTGTCTTAATTTATGAGATAAATTAGAGACAACACCTACCATTTTCCATCACCTGCTAATTCTTGTCTTTTGACTTTGGTCAGACGTTGACCTTTGACACTTAGACATCTGCCCATGTGTCATGCACCCATAGAAGAGTAGATAGGGGCTTGTCCGCTTGCTAGAAAATGGAAAGGAGGGAGCACATGCCTAGGGAGGCATGCACCCAAGGATAGGGATGCCTGGAGTCCCTATAGATGGGACTCCAGGTTGCTTCTTGGAATCAACCTAGGTGGCACCAAGGGACTCTACTTTGACCAATCTTGGCACCACCTAAAGGGGTTGGAGAGGGGCTCTTATCTGATTGGATCAGATGATGTCATCCCATCAATTAGATTTAGATTTGATTATATGAAGTGACGTGATTGGCCAGGATGATGTGGCACTGCATGACACAGTAGGGTCTATAAAAACCCTATCTGCATCTAGCTTTTAAGAAGTTCTCCCATAGCCCATGCCACAAGATTGCCCCTCACTCCTCCATGCCATCTTTAGGTCCCCTCTCTCCTCTCCATGCCCAAGGAGATTTGGGCTCCAGTTTGGTGCGATCCAGATAAGAGAAAGGTGACGAGAAAGGAAGAAGGTAGCACTGCCGCAAGAGACGATACCCAATCTTCAAAAGGAGTTTTGAAGGTTCTCTAAATTAGATTCAGATCTGATACTTGGAGAAGTGATAAAGAAAGAGAAGATCTCCAGATCCAAGCTGAGTGGATATAGGTAGAGGTCAGGCGCTTGCATGGCTAGATCTAGAACCTCAGGCAATCAGCAGGATCATCACAGGATAATCTGATTACCCAACAATAAGGTATAAATTTAATTTATTTTATTTTATTTTATTTTATTAGATCTATAAAATTAGATCTAAAATATCTCAGATCTGATTTAGATTTAAAAGAGAAATTTTTGAAATATCTCTCTTGATCCAATCTAGATCTAAACGAACCTGACCTGGGAAACTAAATTTTCCCTTCAAACAATTCATACAAAAATAATTTAGATTTTATGATCATCACCATATAAAATGATTAAAATTATAGTAAAAATTATTTAATTAAAAAATTATCTCATAATCAGATGCCGTTTGGCCATTTGATCACTTATTTCTTATTTAACGGCCAAAATCATTCCGTACTAAATTGACCATGATAACGATATCTGATTGAAGTGAGACTTTGATAGTATGCTACAAACATCATCAAGATCATCATTGTAGATTTGTGGATCCATCGGTGGTCTTCATCTATCAGATTATCATGCCATTGCTCATGATCGTCGAAATTAAATTTTACTGATCGATGAAGCTAGGGCTATCGGATCGAAGCGGCCCTTTGTGACAATACTCTAATGATAATTATTTAAATAATAAATGATGAAAATGGATATTAAATTTTAAAATTATATAATATTTAGAGTAAAAATATGAAAAAAAGATATGACAGTGGTTATACAAAATCGCTGCAATATATCGACCTATGACAGCGGTTCCACTTAACCGCTACCATAGGTGGGACCTATAGCAGTAGTTTTATATAACCACTACCATAGGTCATCCTTATGGCAGTAGTTATGCCTAACTGCCATGACCTATGGTAGTGGTTATGCCTAACCACCACCACAGGTCAAGATCTATGGCAGCGGTTGACTAACCGCTGCCATAAGTCAAATCTATTACAGCAGTTGTGCAAAATTGCTGCCATAAATTTGATCTATGATAGTAATTACGTCTAACTACTGCCATAGATCCAACCTATGATAATGATTCTGTATAACTATTATCGTAAAATATATGACAGCAATTTTCAAAACCACTATAATAGTATGCGCTGCCATAGCCCCATTCTGTAGTAGTGCTTAAAACAAACATATACTTAGATGAAAAAATATTTAAAATTCATGCATCATAAAGCATGCATGTCATTTTTATAAAACATATTCATGAAAGTAATAATCATAATAAAACATGATTTTCACACCTGATATGCTAATCCTTAGTTTACAAAAAACATGAATTTATGACAATAGTTCAAGTTGCATAAAAAGGCATGGTAATTTAAAAATAAGTAAGGAATGGATGATTTTTGCCCTAGATCTTTAGACTTCATAGATAATCCTATTTAAAAATATTAAATCATAATCAATATTTCTTTAATTAATTAAATAATAAAAAAAAATATTGGTCGGATAAGTCAGACCATCCAAGCATCGAGGCAATTCAACATCTTCTAGTCGAGGGTTCGACTTAAATGACCCAACTAAAGAATCATGAAGTATATATTGGATCAAAGTCAAGATCGATCAACAGGATTCATTTATAGTGAGTTTCTAAGATACTTGACATGAACAAAGTGGGCTTGACATACAACATGGATATCAATGTAGTTTTGGATCATCTTGTTGGAGTTAACATGGATCTCTAGAAAAGAAAGACAGATCAATATTCGAGTCGTGAGATTTTTTTAGAGAGAGAAAATAGATAAGGAGAGAAACTAATAGAAGAATATTTGTATCTTTTAAAAGAGGCAATTATGATCAGGATCATCAGGGATTATATCAGAATGATTCAATAGGGATCGTTCATAATAAAAAAGCTATGAATTTCTGACAAAAGTCGGACTGGGATCCAATCTACTATATGGATTTCAAAGTAGTCCCCAATCATCTTGATTTCATCTTAGGTTCAACCTAGGGTTCATCAATCAGATAGAGAGAGAAAGAAAGAAGATAGAGAGAAATCTTAGAGAGAGAAGGATAGAGAATTCTTTTTTCTATTTTCTTGGTTGATTAAGGGGTTAATTGATTGATGGCTGATAGCCGGGGGATCGACAATGGAATGGAGACATGGGTGACCGACGACGGTGAAGCAAAAGGGTGGCCGATGTAGATGGCCAGCCATTAAAAGAAACATAAAGATTTTGAAAAAAAAAGAATAGGGGACCATCCCCTTTCTTCAATTTTTTCAATCATAGGCCGACTACTAGTGGTTGAGACTTCTAGGGGTGGGTTGCTTGTAGGTGGGGTCATGACCCAGGGGTGTGGCACCGCGAGCGGCGGCATTGGTGGCCAGGAAGAAAAGAAAAAAAAAGCTCTTGGCCAAAATAGGAAAAAATAGGGATCTATTCATGGGGCTTTTCCTGACAAATCTGGCGGCCGACAGTCATGCATAGGGACATGGAAAGAAGGGGAAGAAGGAGAGGAAGAGAGGCGAGGCTTACCTTGGCCTCCAATGGCATCTTCGATGAAGATTTTTGGCAGATTCGGTGAGAGTATCCATGGCTTCAATGAAATAAAAGAGAGAGAAAGAAGACGGAAGAAGGTAGTCCTCACTATGGCTTGCTTAGGATGGGTTAGGGGAGTTTTATAGGGTGGAGGGGAGGCTGAATCCTCCCCAGATTGGCTTCCTCTTCGATGAATTCGCATGGAAGAAGACTCCGAGCAGGAGTCTTCTTCATTCCTTTTTTTTTTCTATTACTTTCCTTTGATCGGGTGGGGTTTTGGGCTGATTTTTAATGGGTTGGTCCAATTGTACCAAGCCATCATATTCTACCCTCCTTAAAAAAAAAGTTTCATTCTCGAAACTTGGTGTATCTTTATTTTCAAATAAATGAGGATACTTTATTTTCATATCATCTTCAAGTTTTCAAGTGGCTTTTCTCTCTTCATGATTGCTCTATTGGATCGTCACATATTGAATTACATATTGTCATAAGATTTGCTCTTTTCAATCAATAATTGAGATCTCATGACATCTTTTTATCCACAAGATATGAATTTCTTTGATCTCTTAATCTTTGCTTAAAATACTATAATTTCTTGCCCATGAAATTGTTTGCTCTTGATTATTTCATATGAAAATCATAATCAATCTTATCTATTAAAATAGAGGAGCTTGGAGCATTAAGATAATCTACAATGTTCTTTATCCTTTTAACTTCTTATATGATGTAACAATTAAACTCTTATCATGAAAAA
The DNA here is from genome assembly GCA_006176705.1 of Cocos nucifera. Taxonomy (NCBI): domain Eukaryota; kingdom Viridiplantae; phylum Streptophyta; class Magnoliopsida; order Arecales; family Arecaceae; genus Cocos; species Cocos nucifera. Next base: position 35,549 of record QRFJ01004425.1, read on the forward strand.
TCCTTGAATCTATTCAAACAAATAGAGTAATAATGTCAAAGCTAAGAAAAAGGATATCTATATCGAAAACATTCTACATCCAAGTTCTACTAAGGAATATCAATCCATTAACCTTGAATTCAAGCTGCTCGAAATTCTTCTAACCATTACTACTAATAAAAGAACTAATCACCAAAGATAGCACTGCAACATCTAAATGAGCCCAAAGATTAACAAGCTTATCTTTTCATTTATCAATGGCGATCCCTTTTACTGAAAATCAAGTCTCTATTCATAACACTTATTGCATTAGAATAATATTCTTAACTAATTTTAATATAATTCAACCATCATTCTTCTATTGCACACTTTGATTTGAATCTATCGAATCATCCAGGGCTACCGAATGAATTTTGATAAGAATACTATTTTATATCAGAGTCTCAAAAGATCCAACCTTTTAAATTTTTGATAGACTTTAAGCAAAACTTTTAAGTTTCTCTATCTCTTATTATGACTCAAGCATATCTCATCAAAATTAAATCTTGATTTGCTTCCATATTTGAAGTCTTTGCATAAACTCCATGACTGACCTAAAATCTCATAAGTCCAAAATCAATTAAAGTGAGTTAACACTAGATTCATCGAACAATTAATTAGATAGTTATAACTAATACTTTTTTATAGAAAACATTAACTCCAACTCCATCAAACTAAATGATCTCAAGTCAATTTTCTATGAGTAAAGTCAACTCGATTATCTCTTAAAGCTTCCGTCATCGTGACCCTTAGCATTTATCAAAAAAATCAACATAAAATCTTGCCCCTTACATTTTAAAACACATTTAAGTCTTCAAAAATTTAAGGATAATAATATATCTTAGAATAGCTCAAAAATCTAAATTTTGACTTGAAATAATTAATACACCTCATTATCTCCAACAAATAAAATGAAGATAAAGTAATCCAATCCATAGATAGTAATATGAATTATTAATTTTTTTATCAAAACATATATGTCATGCTCTCATAATAAAATTCAATCCATCAATAGAATCAAATATATTTTCATTTATACATGAGTTTCATAAATGATCCTTTTGTAGGTTCAAAAAGTATCTCTCTATATGATGTAATTCTTTCTTAGGCCACATCTTAAATAAATTTTCTAAAATTATAATAATCAAATAATTAGCATCAAAAAAGTCATCAAGATCTTTATCCATATCGAGTTTAGAATTTTTAAAATCATCTAAATAATAATGAAATACATATTCATAACATAACATAACCTATCAGTATAACATTCCATATTCAAAGGTCAACATCTATTAAACTTAGGTCACCATACTTATTAAAATTTAAGACATAATTTATCAATCATATTATACACATCGTATACCGCTTATGCATTGTTGGTGCAGAATCTGATTGACGTCGGATCGAGCTGGAGTTAAGGAAGAAGAGATCGCCGCTGGTGATCTGCAAAATAAAGTTCCATCCAGAGTCGATGGTAGTGGCTATAGTAGGACCCTCTGACGATCAAGTCAACTCTTCTGACCAACAGAAATAGAGTGCTTAGACAAAAATTCAGTAGAGTTTTGGAAAGGAGAAGAGAGCTTAGAAAAAATATAACTGGAGGATCCCTTTTTATAGATGGAGCTTGTAGCAGATTGATAGTGATAGTCATAGCCGTCTGATCGTGGGCCACTCGAGACCTCATGGAGTCTGTCATGGAGGAGGATGCCGCCTATAACGCCATCTATAGCAGACTGATAGTGATAGTTGCAACCATCTGGTAGTGAGCCACTCGAAATCATGTGGAGTTTATTATGGAGAGAGGTGTCCGTTGACGTGACGTGGCCATTCATTGAGATTTAATAATCAAAGTTTGGAGGAACCAGGCATTGGTTGGTGAAGAGCTTTGACATACATCAATTCTAGAGGAGTTCGGATACCTAAAGAAAATATGGTTAGAATGGATCATCCAGAAGGAATGCTAGTTGAAATTTGAAAGTAATCCATTGGAGGAATCCAAATGGAGTTTGACTGATGGAGAAGTCCAGGAGGAGTCCGACTGGTGGAGAAGTTTGACCGAAGGAGAAGTCCAAAAGGAGTTTGGCTCTTAGAGAAACTTGACTAAAGAAGAGATTCGGAAGAAGTTCGGCTCCTACAGAAATTCGACTGAAGGAGGAGTTCGAAAGGAGTTCGGCTCTTGGAGGAATCTGAAAGGAGTTCGACTCCTGAGGGTAACCGACTGAAGGAGAGATCCAAAAGGAGTTCAGCTCCTAAGGTATCCGACTGAAGGAGATATTCGAAAAGAGTTTGATCATTGGAGGGATTCGACTGAAAGAGATATCTGGAAGGAGTTCGACCGCTGGAGGGATCCGACTGAAGGAGGAGTCCAGAAGGAGTTTGACTATTGTAGAAATCTGACTGAAGGAGAGATCTGGAAAGAGTTGAACTGCTGGAAGGATCTGATCGAAGGAGGAGTCTGAAAGGAGTTTGAATCCTATAGAAACTTGATGAAAGAAGGAGTTGGAAAGGAGTTTGGCTCCTGAAGGGGCCTGACTGATGAAGAAGGCTGGGAGGAGTTTGATTGGGGTTCGGCCGTTGGACGAGTTTGGCTACTGAAGGAGTTCGACTGGGATTCGATTGTTGGAGAAGGTCGATTGGGGTTCGATCGTTGGAGGAAGAATTTTCGATCGAAGCTCTCCCATGATTATTGGTTGCATTAGACTAAGCGTCAGACTAGACTTCGGCAAGAGTGGGGTTCATCTGAAGGAAAAATCTAGTTTTTTGGATCAGGTTTGTTCAGATCTGATTGGATCAAGAGAGATATTTCAAAAATTTTCTCTTTTGAATTTAGATCAGATCTGAAATATTTTAGATTTGATTTAATAGATCTAATAAAATAAAATAAAAGTAAATTAAATTTGATTTAATTTTGTACCTTGTTGTTGGGTAATCGATTATCCTGTGATGATCCTATTGATTGCCTGAGATTCTAGATCTAGCCGTGCAAGTTTCTAGCCTCTACTGGTATCCACTCAAGCTGGATCTAGAGATCTTCTCCTTCTTTATCACTTCTCCAAATATTAGATCTGGATCTGATTTGGAGGATCTTCAAAACTTCTTTTGAAGATCGGATATCGTCTCTTGCAGCAGTGCTGCCTTCTTCCTATTTGGTCACCTTTCTCTTGCCTGAATCGCACCAAACTAGAACCCAAATCCCCTTGGGCGTGGAGAGGAGAGAGGGGACCAGAAGATGGTGTGGAGGAGGGAGAGAGGCAGCCTTGTGGCATGGAAAATGGTCTAAGCTCTCTGAAAATAGGTGCAGATAGGGTTTATATAGACCCTGCTGTGCCATGCAGTGCCACATCATCCCGACCAATCACGTTGCTTTGTGCAATCAGATCTAAATCTAATTGGTGGGATGGCATTACCTGATCCAATCAGATAAGAGCTTCTCTTAATCATTCTTAGATGGCGCCTAAGACTGATCAAAGTCTATTCATTGGCGCCACCTAGGTAGAAACCCCGAAGTAACTGGAGTCTCATCTGTATGGGACTCCAGGCGCCTCTATCCATAGGCGCACGCCTCCCTAGGCATGCACCCCTACTCTACCTACTTTTTAGCAGGTTGACTGGTCCAAAATGAATCTCCGATGGGTGCATGACACATGGGCAGATGTCTAAGTATCATAGATTAATGTTTGACCAAAGTCAAAAGATAAGAATTAGCAGGTGACGAAAAAAGGTACGTGTTGTCTCAAATTTATCTCATAAATTAAGATAATTCTTTTCTGATCTGGACAAGCTCCAATCAGACCAAGTAAAGATACCTGAGTGAGCACAAATAGATTTGGCTCAATCGAGATAACTTTTAATGATAATTGAAGGAGAACATTAGGCTCAATCATGTGCTAGCACGATTTTCTTGAACCTAATTGGATTTTATTCAAATCAATTAAACTGGGTTAGTCAAATTGATGATATCTAGATCCAAACTCTTATTTGTGTGACCCAGTTAGATTCAGTTCTATATGGTAATAGGATATCTCACGATCTCTATCATTGACATCATTGAAACATCTTTCGATGGAATAGAACTTTTCTAATTCAGACAACTAGAATGATCAATCATCCAAATCATTCTAATTGCTCCCAAAATCCACCAATGACACCTAGCAGTATATGGTGGTAACCCATCAAAATTGAAAATAAACCTCTCGATGCAGCTACCTGTGTGATTAAGTTCTTCTATCTTGAGCCCCGATTAGATTAGGGTTAAGGTGAACTCGTCAAATCCTAATTTCTATCATATGATTTAAACATTTGATTCAAGTCCAATGTAAAAACCTTAATAGGAACTCTTTCTATTATTTCACTCTACCATGGCCATGGGCTTATGGACTTGATTCTCATGATCATCATAGGGCTACTCCTCATCTATCGAGGTAGATAGATTCCTTCTTAGTGCAATCCAATTCCTACAACGAACATGCTATAGCCAACATATACCTTAGAATTTTGAATGGCTAGGATACCAAGTCATGGTGTAGTCAAATTATAACACCCTCAAGGTAAACAGCTGATGCGCACCTCACGTCAAAGAACCAGATACACCACTGCAGCTTCGAGCCAGTTATCGACGAGAAGGTAGACTTTCTTATGACTGCTCGAGGTGGTCACGCTCAATGCCCTCGTTCTCTAATGAGTACCTGTACTCTCACTTCGATGTCTCTACACCATAAACTCAAGACTCATCTACTACAAAGAAGCGATTGTACACCAACCTTCCGGATCAATCACCATTCTCATGATGATCTTACGGTCAGAAGCATTTTATGAGTTAATAATGAAAATTCATATCTTAAATTTTTAACTTTTAAAAATATGAATTATCATTATCATTAACTCAAGAGATGTATCACAGACACTAAATACACATTTATGATAGAAAATAATTTATTTCATTATTTATAGTCAAAATTATAATTTTACCCTTAGAAGTATACAATAAATGTCAGCCAATTCTGGCTTCTAGGGCACACATATCTAACAAACTTCCACTTGATCTAAAGTTAATTGGCTATAAATCTAAGTCTCATCTTCTCAAGGTGGGCTTCGATCTTCTGCTGGCCCAACGGCTTTATAAGTGAATCCACCACATTATCTGCAGAGTCGACTCTCTTGACCTCGACATAACCTTTCTCGAGGTAATCGCAGATGAGATGGTATCACCGCTCGATGTGCTTGAATTTTTGGTGAGACCTCGACTCCTTAGTAAGAGCTATGGCACCATTATTATCGCAGTATAGAGGAATGGCATCTGATGGCATCACTCCGATCTCTGCAGCAAACTTTTTGTACCAAAATGCCTCCTTCGCAACTTCTGACGCAGCGATGTATTCTACTTCCATGGTGGAATCTGCTATCACTGTCTGCTTGAAACTCTTCCAACTGACAGCACCACCATTACACACAAACAGACTTCCTGATGTTGACTTTCGATCATCTACATCGAACATAAAATCCAAGTCTGTATACCCCTGGACTTGGAGTTCTCCATTACCAAAAATCAACAACATATCCTTAGTTCTTCTTAAGTGCTTAAGGATACATTTCACAGAAGTCCAGTGTTCTTCATCTGAATTTGACTAATATCTGCTTGTGACACTCACAGCATGTGCTATATCAGGTCGTGTACATAGCATGGCATACATGAGGCTCCCTATTGTTGAAGCATAAGAGATCTTGCTCATGTGTTCTATTTTCTTAGGTGTGCTAGGGCACATCTTCTTAGAAAGATGAATACCATATCTGAAGGATGTTAGATATGTGTGCCCTAGAAGCCAGAATTGGCTGACACTTGAAATACACTTCTAGGGGTAAAATTATAATTTTGACTATAAATAATAAAATAATTTATTTTCTATCATAAATATATATTTAGTGTCTGTGATATATCTCTTGAGTTAATGGTAATGATAATTCTTATTTTTAAGAGTTGAAAATTTAAGACATGAATTTTTATTATTAACTCATAAAATGCTCTTGACCATAGGATCATCATGAGGATGGTGATTGTACACCAACCTTTCAGATCAATCACCATCCTCATGATGATCCTACAGTCAGGAGCATTTTATGAGTTAATAATAAAAATTCATGTCTTAAATTTTTCACTCTTGAAAATATGAATTATCATTACCATTAACTCAAAGGATGTATCATAGATACTAAATACACATTTATGATAGAGAATAACCCATTTCATTATTTATAGTCAAAATTATAATTTTGCCCTTAGAAGTGTACAACAAGTGTCAGCCAATTCTAGCTTCTAGGGCACACATATCTAACATCATTCCCAACAATAGTCCTCCCACTCTCGAGTTTGAAATTCAAAGGAAAGGAGTACCAAAAAGATGACTGTCGAAGTCCTTTTTTAGGCTCTGCACCCATTGAGGTCGAAGCTCGGGGGAGAACTTATCTCCTATCGATGTTGACGTTGAAGCTTGGGGGAGATCTTATCTCTTTCAAGATTGAAGTTGAAGTTGAAGTTGAAGCTCGGAAGAGATCTTATCTCTAACCGAGATTGAAGGAGATCTTATCTCCAGTTGACGTAGACGTTGGAGCTCGAAGGAGATCTTATCTCTAGCTAAGATTGAAGGAGATCTCATCTCCTGTCGATGTTGATGTTGAAACTTGGGGGAGATCTTATCTCTTGTCGACGTTGACATTCAAGCTCAGAGGAGATCTTATCCCTTTAGAGGTTAAAGTTGAAGTTGAAGTTGAAGCTTGGAGGAGATCTTATCTCCTATCGACGTTGACGTCGAAGCTCGGAGGAAGATCTTATCCCTTCCAAGGTTGAAGTTAAAGTTGAAGTTGAAGCTCGAGGGAGATCTTATCTCCAATCGAGGTCCAGGGAGATCTTATCTCCTGTTGACGTTGTGGTTGAAGCTCGGAAGAGATCTTATCTTCAGTCGAGATTGAAGAAGATCTTATCTCTGATTGACATAGACGTTGGAGCTCGGAGGAGATCTTATCTCCAGTCAAGGTTGACGTTGAAGTTGAAGCTCGGAAAAGATCTTATCTTCAGCCAAAGTTGAAGAAGATCTAATCTCCTATTGATATTGACATTGAAACTCATTGTTGGGCACAATAGAACCATTATCGAGGCCTCTCCTCTTACCTCATCTAAAATGAATGAGGCCTTCGACTTTGCTCACGTTAGGATGAGGTTCTCCTCCTATTCCTAATGGGCTATGGGGGCATATAAGGACCATTGTCAGGGCCTCTCCCCCCATCTCGTCTAAAATGAACGAGGTCTTCGACTTTGCTCATGTTAGGATGAGGTTCTCCTCCTATTTCTAAAGAACTGTAGGGGCACATAAGGACCGTTGTCAGGGCCTCTTCCTCCATCTCATCTAAAATGAATGAGGCCTTCAACTTTGCTCACGTTAGGATGAGGTTCTCCTCCTATTCCTAACGAACTATGGGGGCACATAAGAGTCGTTGTTAGGACCTCTCCCCCCATCTCATCTAAAATGAATGAGGCCTTCAACTTTGCTCAAGTTAGGATGAGGTTCTCCTCCTATTTTTAATGGACTGTGGGGGTACTTAAGGGCCATTGTCAGGGCCTCTCCTCCCATCTCATCTAAAATGAATGAGGCCTTCGACTTTGCTTACGTTAGGATGAGCTTCTCCTCATGTTCCTAACGGACTGTGGGGACACATAAGGGCCGTTGTCAGGGCCTCTCCTCCTATCTCATCTAAAATGAACGAGGCCTTCGACTTTGCTCATGTTAGGACGACGTTCTCCTCTTGTTCCTAACGAACTGTGGGAGCACATAAGGGCCATTGTTAGGGCCTCTCCTCCCATCTCGTCTAAAATAAATGAGGCTTTCAACTTTGCTTACATTAGGACGAGGTTCACCTTCTATTTCTAATGGGTTATGGGGCACATAAGGGCCGTTGTCAGGGCCTCTCACCCCATCTCGTCTAAAATGAATAAAGCCTTCGACTTTGCTCACATTAGGATGAGGTTCTCCTCCTATTCCTAATGGATTGTGGAGGCACATAAGGGCCGTTGACAGGGCCTCTCCCCCCATCTCGTCTAAAATGAACGAGGCCTTCAACTTTGCTCATGTTAGAATGAGATTCTCCTCCTATTCCTAATGTACTGTGGGGGCACATAAGGGCCATTGTCAGGGCCTCTCCCCCCATCTTATCTAAAATGAATGAGGCCTTTGACTTTGGTCACATTAGGATGAGGTTCTCCTCCTATTCCTAACATGACCACTTTTGATTTCTTCTTTCGTTCTTAGATTTTCTAGATTTCAAGGTCGTGAGAGTGTTGTTCCTCCGAGCTTCTTCAAGCATTAAGTTTCGAGCCGGACGAACTCCTTTACTTCATACGGGCCTTCTCAATTAGGGGCAAGATTCTCCTGGCTCTGAGGCTGAGAGATGGTGGCTCATCGAAGTACTAAGCTCCCCTAGGGATAACATTAATGATGCCCGAAGACGGCCGATCTCTTTGTTGTTCCTTTCTCATTGGTGGTTCTAGCTGTGGTAGCGCCCTTGGTTGATCTTCTCTTGCTTTAGGTCGATGTCTATGGAGCATTGAGGGGGGTGTAGTTGTGAAACCTTCTTGGGGAGAACTTCTTCACGCCTTTTCGTCGGGGCTTCTTTGACAATGAGCTCGAGGAGAAGTTCAGACTTGCTTGCACTCTGGGGGAGTCCATGAGTGCATCCAAACTTCATTCGATCCTCCATCAGTCGTAGGTTTATTAGACTTGCCCGCCTTCCGCTTTCCTACAGCTCCCTTATCTCTCAATTTGAAGGCTTCTTCTGCTCGGGCATATCCTTCAGCCTGAGCTAGTAGATCGACAAAGTTTCTGAGATACTTCTTCTCTAGGGAGAATAATAAATCGTTCTTCCAAAGGCCGCTCTTGAGTGTGGCCATTGCAATAGACTGGTCCAAGTTCTAGATCTCCAATGCAGCAACATTAAACTGGATGACATAAGTCTGGATGGATTCTCCCTTCTTCTGCTTGACATTCATCAGGAAATCCGAACCTCGGTGCAGATGTCGGCTGCTGATGAAGTGAGCCATAAATTGATGGCTCATCTGATCAAAGAAGAAGATCGTACCTAGCCTCAACGTCGAGTACTAGTTTCTTGCTGCTCCCTTGAAGGTGGATGAAAAAGCTCGGCATAAGATGGCGTCTGATACACCAAGGAGCAGCATCATAGTCGAAAGGCCTCCAAATAATCAACTGGATCAGAGGTTCCATCGTAGCTTTCAAATTGAGGGAGCTCGAAGTTTGGTAGAATGGATTCTTACATAATTTAGGGAGAGAAAGGAGGATCAGTGCAGACATCATCATAGTGAGCCTGGGCGATGTGATGGAGTTCCTCAATCCATTGGTCCATCTGCTATAATTTATGATCGAGGACGTCATCTCGATCGCAGATCTTGGATGACTTCTGACTGTAGATGGGGAAGGTTTCTTCCAAAGAAGAATCACGATCCGAACAAGGATCATCTGCTCTCTATTTTTCCTTCATAGGGGTGACGAGTATGCTAGCCCAAGTGCTCTTCCATGGAACCAATTTTCGATATCCTGATGGTGGGTTTTCTGGTGGAGTTACCATCGGAGGCTGCCGCATGACCTGCACCATCTCGATGAGGCCCTGAACCCATTGCATCAACAGGTTAAACTGCTCTAAATCTACCATGACCGCCAGTGGAGGAGAAGGTTGAAGCGCCGGTGTTGGAGTCGGAACGAGTGGATCTAGCGGTAGAAGTGGTAGATCTCCTGATAGTCGCCTTCTTTGGAGATATTTCTTAGAATTGAGGGAGAGGATGGAGATGAACCTTGGAGAAGAAGATCCAAAGGATTGGCTGAGCATTCCTTTAAGAACAAGGGTACCTTAGGAACAGAGGGCCCTTTCTCTAGTACCAATTCTATTGGTGCAGAATCTGATCGACGTTGGATTAAGCTAAAGTTGAGGAAGAAGAGGTTGTCGCTGGTGACCTACAAAATAAAGTTCCATCTAGAGTCAGTGGTGGTGGCTCTGTTGGTCCAGAATCTGGTTGATATCGGATCAAGCTAGAGTTGAGGAAGAAGAGGTTGCCATCGATGACCTATAAAATAAAGTTTCATCCGAAGTTGGTGATGGTGGCTCTAGTAGAATCCTTCGATGATCAAGTCAGCTCTTCTGGCCAATAGAAATGGAGTGCTCAGGCAAAAATTCAACAGAGTTTTGGAAAGAAGAAGAGAGCTTAGAGAAAATGTATCTGGAGGGTCCCTTTTTATAGATGGAGCTTGTCATAACCGTCCGGTAGTGGGTCGCTCAGAGCCACATGAAGTTTGTTATGGAGAGAGGTATCCATTGTTGTGATGTGGTCATTCGATAGTGGGCCGCTCGGGGCCACATGGAGTTTGTTACCGAGAGTGGTATCCGTTGTCGTGAAGTGGCTATTCATTGAGATTTAATAGTCGAAGTTCGGAGAAAGCAGACATTGGTTGGTGAAGAGCTTTGACATACATCAATTTCAGAGGAGTTTGGACTCCTAAAGGGAATACAGCTAGAGGGGATCATCCGGAAGGAATGCTGTTGAAATTTGAAAGTAATCCACTAGAGGAATCCGGATGGAGTTCGATTGATGGAGAAGTTCAGGAGGAGTTCGACTAGTGGAGAAGTTCGGTCGAAGGAGAAGTCCGAAAGAAGTTCGGCTCCTAAGGAAACTTGACTGAAGAAGAGATCCGAAAGGAGTTTGGCTCCTGAGGTATCCGATTGAAGGAGAGATCTGAAAAAAGTTCGGCTGCTGAAGGGATCCGACTGAAAGAGAGATCTGGAAGGAGTTCAGCCACTAAAGGGATCCGACTGAAGGAGGAGTCTGGAAGAAGTTCATCTCCTATACAAATCCTATTGAAGGAGATATCTGAAAGAAGTTCAGCCACTGGAGGAATCTGATTGAAGGAGGAGTCGAAAGGAGTTTGGCTCCTATAGAAATTCAACTGAAGGAGAGATCTGAAAGCTGAAGGAGGAGTCCGAAAGGAGTTCGGCTCCTAGAGAAACTTGACTGAAGGAGAGATTTGAAAGGAGTTTGGCTCCTGAGGTATCCGACTGAAGGAGAGATCCAAAAGGAGTTTGACCGCTGGAGGGATCCGACTGAAAGAGAGATCTGGAAGGAATTCGACTGTTGGAGGGATTCGACTGAAGGAGGAGTCTGGAAGGAGTTTGGCTCCTATAGAAATTCGATTGAAGGAGAGTCTGAAAGGAGTTCGACTTCTATAGAAATTTGACTGAAGAAGAGATCTGAAAGCTAAAGGAGGAGTTCGAAAGGAGTTCGGCTCCTGTAGAAATCCGATTGAAGGAGAGATCTAGAAGGAGTTCGGCCGCTAGAGGGATCCAACCGAAGGAGGAGTTTGGCTCCTATAGAAACTTGATGGAAGGAGAAGTTGGAAAGGTGTTCAGCTCCTAAAGGGGCCCGACTGATGAAGAAGGCTGGAAGGAGTTCGACTGGGGTTCGACCATTGGAGGAGTTTGGCTACTGAAGTTGTTCGGCTGGGGTTCGACTGCTAGAGGAGGTCGGTTGGGGTTCGACCGCTGGAGGAAGAATTCTCGATCGAAGATCTCCTATGATTATCGGTTGCATTAGGCTAAGCATCAGACTAGAATTCAGCGGGAGCGGGGTTCATCCCCAACATGCATAAATTTCATCACAATACCTATTGATCCAAAATCTAATCTTTGAATCCTTTATTTATTGTACAATTCTAGTCTTGATCAATTCTTCTATACTCTTTGTCTATCTACCCCTATGAATCACAATCCTAAGCTTAAGTTCTACTCATGATCAAACCTAGAGCTATAATTTAAGTTCTACCTATTATCAAACCTATTGCTCTGATATCATAAAATATCACACTCCAAATTCGGAACATAATATGGCCATGCTACCGAGCGATATGATACTCGATAACACGAAGCCTATCAATCATAATAAGTTAAAATCCATCATAATTGAAATATAAATAAAGATTTAATTTCATTATCTATCAAATAATTAAACCAAAATTTATTTAGAGCATCTAAATCTAAAAGCCAAAATCAACATTCAAGTCTAAAAATTCATAAATAACCCATCACATGTTCATGATAATTTATTAAACTAAGTGCAATTGCCAAAATTTCCAAGCTTACTATGCAGATCCCCCAAGCCTGGATCCTTCATTGGTTCTAATTTTATTTCTCTATAATAATAAAAGAAATGATATGAGTTACACTAGTGCAGTAAATAAAACTTACGCTTTCTTACCAGATTAGGAATAAGTTTTTTCATGATAATGCAATATTTAGAAACTAGCAGATTTTGTAAATAAAATATTTCATAGAGCATACAATAAAATAAGTCATAAATCAATCATGCATGCATAAAAATTATGAATTTTATAAACATAATTCATAAATCATTCTTGATCATATGTTCATGTCATATTTTAAAATATTGCTCATAGATATTTATGCTAAGATCATTATTGTACCCATGATAGGGCCATGTTTCTTAATCGACAGGATTCTTATTTCTTCTGCCAACTTGGAACCCACTGGTGGGGCCATATTTCTTATGGATGCTAGCTTCGGGTGTCGACTTTTCCAAAAGAGATTCATTCATAGCGATCTGAGTTTCTTTGAAATCTTTATATCTGTTGGAAGAAAAATAACTCCCACTGAAGTCCTTGGCCAAAGTCTTTAGCTGCTGACCTTCCTTCCATTGGAATACATTGATCCCCTCAGCAACAAGTTCATGCCATAAAACCTCTCAACAGAATGTAGAAGTTCGGTGGCACAATCGTGAATAGTGAAGTAGAACTGTTGTTATACTAACCTGGCCTTCTGGCTAAAAATAAATGATGGGCTCAGGGCCCTGCCACGCTCCTTCCGAACAAACTTCTCTAGTCCCCATCCTTTTGAAAGAACTCCTCCAGTTGCCCTCCTTTCGGGCAAACTCCTCCAGTCATCCTCCTTTCGGACGAACTCCTCTAGTCGTGCTCCTTCTGATCTAAATCCTCCAGTCGTGCTCCTTCTGATCTAACTCCTCAAGTCGTGCTCCTCCCAATCAAACTCCTTTAGTCGTGCTCCTTTCAAATAAACTTTTCCAGTCACACTCTTTTCAGTCGAACTCCTCTACTCATGCTCCTTTCAAATTTTTTAAAGCCACTAGATATTGCCCCCAACGGACCTCGATCGATCATAAGTCCACCACATACACCAAAGTCTCCGACCTATGTCCAAACTCCAACAAAAGATTTTCACTTCCTATAAGTCACAATAAATAATAAGTCATCCACGTAACAAACTCCATGTGACCTAAATGGCCCATTACTAAATGGTTACGACTGTCACCATTAGTTTGTTACATGCTTCGTCTATAAAAGAGACCCCTCAGATACATTTTTCTCTAAGCTCTCTTCTCCTTCCCATTACTCTGCTTTTCTATTTTTCGAGCACTCCATTTCAGTTGGTCGGAGAACTAACTTGAGCGTTGGAGGATCCTGCCAGAGTCACCCACCTCTGGTTTAGACTTTATTTTGTAAGTTCCATTGGCAGCCTCACCTTTCCAACTTCAACTATATTCAACATCCTCATAGATTTCTACACTAATAAGATTGGCACTAGAGAAAGGGCCTCTCAGCTCTTATTCTAAAAGGAGTGCCAAGTCGATCCTGCCTGCCAACTTTTCTCTCCTAATTTCTTAAATTCACTTCTATTTAATCTCCTCTTGCTTCAGAAATGCCTTCAAAAAAGACAACCACCCGACAGTCTACTGCTTCTGCCATCAGATCCGAGCTGGATCTGCCTGTTCTGACTTCATCATCGGCTCCTCAACCTCCTCCACCGATGGCCATCGTGAATCCAAAGTAGTTCAACTTACTGATGCAGTAGGTTCAAGGTCTCACCGAAATGGTGCAGACCATGCAGTAGCCTCCGGCAATAGCCCAGTCAAAAAACCTCCAGCCAGAGCTTCAAGATCCAGCACCAAGAAGGGTAATGTAGGTCAGTAGACTCATTATCTCGAGGAAGGAGAAATAGAGAGTAGGGAGCCCTTGCTCTGATCTTGATTCTTCTCCAGAGGAGACCTTTCTTATCTACAGTTGGCAGTTCTTCAAGATCCATAGTCGAGATGATGCTCTTAATCAAAAGCTTCAAGATATGAACCAACGGATCAAGAAGCTTCGCCATGCCATCCTGATCCACCATGATATCTGCAACAATCCCCTCTCCTCTAGCAAGGTCATGCAGGAGCCCATCCCGCCAAACTTCAAGCTCCCCCAGTTTGAAAGTTACGATGGGACCTTCAATCCAGTTGACCACCTTGAGGCCTTCCAAATGATGATGCTACTCCATGGCGCATCGGATACCATTCTATGCCAAGCTTTTCCATCTATCCTAAAGGGAGTAGCAAAAAATTGATACTCAAGTCTTAAATCGGGTACGATCTTCTTTTTTGACTAGATGAGCCATTAGTTTGTGGCTCATTTCATAAGCAGTCGATGTCCAAGACGAGGTTCGAACTTCCTCATCAACATAAATCAGAAAGAAGAAAAGTCCATCCGAGCTTACGTTAGCTGCTTCAATACAGCCACACTGGAGGTTCAAAACCTAGACTAGTCTATATCCATGGCCGCATTGAAAGGTGGTCTTCAGCAAAATGATCTTCTATCCTTCCTGGAAAGGAAGTACCCCAAGAATTTTACTAATATGTTGGCTCGGGCTGAAGGTTGTGCCCGAGTGTAGAAGGCCTTCAAATTAAAGGATGTGGAAGCTACAAAAGAGCGGCAAGCGGGTGAGTCCAGCAAGCCCAAACCCGAAAATAAGTTGAGTGAAGCTTGACCGCACTCCCAAACTCCTCCTGAGCATAGATGAGTGTGAATTCCTCCTCGAGCTCATCGATAGGAAAGTCCAAATCGAACAACCCGGTGAAACTCCCTATTGTTCTAGATGGCTACACTTTGATACCAATCTATTGGAAACAAATTCTTGCTACTTGAAGATTGCAAAAACAGCAATAAGAATCCGAGGAAAGAGATGGCTAACCTATGAAACCCTAGAAAATCCTAGGGCATGGAGAAGAGAGGGAGAACAAGAGAGGAAGAGAGAAATTTTAGGGAGAAAAGGAATTGTATTGATTCCATGCTTAGTTTACAAAACTCAGGATAGAGTATATATACCTAGTCAAATAAGATCCAACCTAAAAAACTTTTCTAACTAATCTAATGTGATGCACTCCCTGAGTCCTTGTACACCCATGTCTCCCATGCACATACCCATTGGACAAATCCCAGTCCAATCCATAGGTTGGCCTTATAGGACCGTACAAACTAAAGTCCTAAGTCCCTAGGATTAAATCCAATCCCAGGTCAGAACAAAAACTACATTCTGTTCTGCTCACTACTCAAGCTGGCTCGATCAGCAATCGAGCTGACTCGATAGTGATGTCTCCTACGAGATCTCGAATCATCACTTTCTATTCTGCTACTCAGGCGGGCTCTCTCAGGGTTCGAGCTGGCTCGACTTCCACTCAGGCTGGCTCTAACATAAATCAAGCTAGCTCTTTCAGTGTATCAACCTGATATACTTTTTGGACTTCTGCTCGAGCCAGCTCTCTTAGGATTCGAGCTGGCTCTTCTTCAGCTCGGGCTGGCTCTTCTGCATCTCGGGCTGCTCTTCTGACAAGATCCAAGCTAGCTCTTCTAAAGCATTTACTAAAGCTTTTCAATGGTTGATTCCATTCGCTCCTTACTCTCTTTCCACCTGCTTCCAAGGCTTTAGAGCACCATACCTGAGCTCACAATCTCCATCTTGGTGCTTCCAAGTTCTTGTAAACTCAGCTCTATCCGACAACCCCATCAATACCATATAATTATAAAAGCTATTCCATGGAAGTATCTTTATGAGCACATCAGCTGGATTTTTTTTAGTGTGAAACTTCACCAGCTCCACTTTACCATCCTCCACTAGCTCTTTGATCCTTTGGTATCTGATATCAATGTGCTTGATCCTCGGATGATACACAAAATTCTGTGCGAGCAACAAAGCACTCTGGCTGTCACAATGCATTCTGACTGCATCCTATGGGAATCCCATCTCCAGCACCAAGCCCTTCAACCATAGAGCTTCCTTCGCTGCCTCCGTGATGCCATTAGCTGCAAGCAACATCTCCATGAGACTGGACCTCCATACAGGTTGAATACAAAATCTATAGTCAAACGTCGAGTATCCACATCTCCACCAAAATTTGCATATCCACAAATCCTTCTATTAATCCTTAAGCTTCCTTAGACATGTTAGGATGTTCCTTAGCATCTTTCCATTGACCATAGCAGATGTCGATCCCAATTGAACCTACCAAGTATCTGAAGATACCCTTCAGTGCTCTCTAGTGCTCCTTGCCAGGCTGAACCATAAACTTGGTCACCTGACTCACTGCATGGGCTAAATCTGGTCTACAACATACTATAGAGTAAATAATATTTTTCACACTAGAAGCATATAGAATCTTTTTCATCTCCTGAATTTTCATCTCAGTCTGTGGGGATGTGGTCTTAGAGAGTCTGACATACCTGGCTAGTGGTAGCTCAGCCGATTTGGCCTCCTTTATTCTAAATCTCTCCAAGACCTTCTTGATATATCCTTCCTGAGATAGATGTAGCAGCCTCTTGGTTCTATCTTTGATGATTTTTATACCAAGGATCTTCTTTGCAGGCCCTAAGTCTTTCATCTCAAATTTTTGAGATAAAGCTTCTTTTAACTCCTGTACAACTTTCTTACTCTTGCATGCTATGAGCATGTCATCTACATACAAGAGTAAGTATAACCAAGATCCATCTTTCAAAGACCTCACATATACACATAGGTCATGATCACACCTGAAAAGTTCAATACTTCTCACATAAGTGTCAAACCGCTTGTACTACTGTCTAGAAGACTGCTTTAATCCGTACAGTAATTTCTTCAGTAAATAGATCCTCTCTCTGACCCAGGCTCCCTGAAGTCCTGTGGCTGCTCTATGTATATGTTCTTCTCCAAATTTTCATGGAGAAATGCTGTCTTAATATCCATTTGCTCTAGCTCCAAGTCATGAGCAGCAATTATGCTCAACAGCATCCTAATGGACGTATGTCTGATAACTGGAGTGAAGACTGCTGAGTAATCAATTCTTTCTCTCTATGAGTATCCTTTGGCTACCAACCTAGCCTTGTACCTCACTCCACCTTTCTCTGAAGGTTCTTTTTTTTGATGAGAATCCAGTTAGAGCCAATGCATCGAGCATCATCTGGTAGATCCACCAGCTACCATGTCCAATTTTTCTTAAGAGACTCCATCTCCTTCATCATAGCCTGCATCCATGATTTTCAATCCAAACTCTCCATAGCCTTCTCAAAGCTCTCTGAATCTCTATTGGTAGTGATGAGAGCATAAAAGATAGTCTTATCAATGTCATATCATACCAGTTTATGAACAGTGCACTTCGACTTATGTAGTGCCACTCTTCTTGTAGTATCTTGCAAGTTTGCTACCTATGGCTACCTCTGCACTTCTCCCAGGATAGATTGCTCTCCATACTGGTCCTCCATAGGTGTATCACCATCCTGCCTAACTCCATCTTAAATTGAACACGATCCAAGATTGATGTTGAGCATAAATCACCTATATCCGAAAGCTTTCTCATGCTGTCCTATGTTATCTTCACAACTCCATCTATATTTTTTGGCTTCAAGATGATGCTCTTTTCATCAAATATCATATTCTGACTAACGACACACCTCTGAAAATATAAATCCCATAATAAGAAATCCTTCACATCTCGTGAAAATCTAATGAATATCATCTTCTATGACTTTGGATTTAACATTAGATGGCCAAGCTCCACCTTCTTCCCACTCTAGACAGTCTCTGAAAGTCCTCCATTCAATTTTTTATGGGAAGACTGATAAGTATCATAAATTTGCTAATAAAAGTATCAATTATTAATTAATAATAAAATAATAATATAAAAAATAATAAAATAATAAAATAATAAAAATAATAAATAAATAATAATAATAATAAATTAAAAAATAAAATATTAAATATATACTAAATAATAATAATAAAATATCATAATCAATAGAAAGAATTCATTTTTTTGATTATAATGAAATAAATTTGGAGCAAAACAGATGTAAAATAAACCCTATACAAATTTTCAAAGAAATAAAAGAAATAAAAATAAAATAAAATAAAAAATAAATAAATAAAATGGCTCAACTATTGTCACCAGCTTAACAGGCGCGCTCAGCCAAGCCACTGTAGAAATCCAGTCGGCGTGTCCAAACATGCCCAGCCAAGCCATCCAGCCATAATTAGCCAGCACGCCCAGCTAATCAGCCCAGAAGTGAAGCTGGCCCATTAAGCCCATGCACAGTGCAGCCTGCCAGCCTGCTATTTGGTCCACACAATCAGGCATAGACCATTAGCTTAACAAAAATCAGCAAATCAAGAGCCGTCGCATGATAGATCTAGACCCTTAAAGGGTCCACAACAAATTTATTGTAGCATATAGCGACAGTTTCATAATTTCACAAGCCAAGGTCGACGTCGATTGTTGCCCATAGATAACAACCCAAGAGGGAGGAGGGGTGAATTGGGTTTATAAAAATTTGGCCAAAATTAACTCTAAACAAATATGTGCCTTACTTAACTTAATTCAATTTAATAAAATTGAATAGTATATGCAATGGAATAAAATATGAATGAACTTAAGCAAGAGTAAAACCAAATCAGCAAGTGATTAGTAATTTAAAGCATGCAAGATATGTAAAGCAGTGGAAAAGAAGTACAACACAAACACACAAAAATTTTATAGTGGTTTGGAGTAACCCGCTCCTACGTCCACTCTCCAAGCTATCCTCTTGGGAATTCCACTATAATCCCTAAATTACAGTGCATTTATTTTGATCCGAGATCATAAATAAATCTAGTTGGTTTTATCAGGCTCACCAATCACAATCCTACACCGATAGTTTTTCGGATTCACTATTAATCTAGTTGATTTTAACCTAGGAGCACCAACAATAATCTTTACACCATCCAATTACCGACTTGGACTAGCCTATATCCCAAGTTCTTCCCCTAAAGAAACTTATAAAGAAACAAAAATATTAGTATAAGAATTCAGCACAAAAATAAAAGAAAAAACCTTTTTTTGAAGTTTCATGGAGAGGCTGAAAAATGGCTCATGAAGCTTTGTATTCTCTCCTTTGAAGGCTGAGAGGAAGCTTGAATGACTGAAGATGATCACACTTGGAAACTCTCTGAATTTAATGCACAAAATCCTCTCTTCTCTCTTTTACTTTCGATATTTAATAAACCTTACAATTTGAATGATTTCTACTTTCAATCCACTTTCCTCCATTTTTTTATTGTCCACCTTTAAATAATCTTCATAATGGCTGGAGAGAGAGTTTGGACTATTGGAGGGCTTGAACTAGCCATTTGAGTGGAGAAATGATCGTTTGAAGAGCTGCAAAAAAACTAACCATTAGGCCTATCGGTATTTAGGGTCGACACTTTTTCTGCAGGTATCAACACATTTTACTCAGGTGCCAATACTTTTTTCTTAGGTATTGATACTTTTTCCTCAGGTGTCAGCACTTAAACAACACTCAAAAATTCAGCTTCTGTTTTCTATTTTTATACAACAGAGACCGACCTAAGGTTGACCCCTTCACTAGGGGTCAACCATTGATCGACCTTTTTATGAAACCACATAAAAACAATGTGCCAAAGCATGCCAAGCTGTCCATTTTAAAAGAGGATGACCGAGGGATCATCCTTAGGATTGATCCTTTTGCTAAAACTTGATTTTCTTCTAAATTTGACATCCAAAAAATGTAAAATTGCCTCTAAAAGATCAAAATTTTTCTCTAGTTACTCTTGAAACTTTTGAAACATATTTTCTTCTAACTTGATGAAATTATGATTTTATCTTTCTTCAAAGATTTTTATCAATTCAATTTTCTTGAATCTATTGACTTGGTGATTTTTGTATGGATCTTTTCTTGGATTAATATTTTTAATTTGAATACCTGAAAAGATCTACATATATTCTTAAAATATATGATTAATATCATTTATACTCAATATTTTGGAATCATCAAAATCAATCAGTGGGTCAACAATCTCTTCTTTTTTGATGATGACAAAATTTTGAGTATATGTACAAAAATAAATTTAATATATTTCAACTAACTGGCTAGCATAAAATATAAAGTGAGAACGTACACAAATATAAATATTCACTTCATAAAAGCTCCAAATGATGTTTCACATAATTCATATCAATGAGTATTAAGGTTGCACTTCATAAAATTTATTATGTTTCTTAAGTATTAATTCTTTAAGCATATACTCAATATACCCCTCCCCCTTTTTGACAATATCAAAAAGCTTATAGAAAGGATAAAAAATTATCATCAAAATCAACAAGATATAAGAACTATATCAATTTAGAGATGTATCCAATTGAGAAGATCAATTTAAATTAATCCTCTCCCCTTTGAAGAAATATTTTTTTTTTTCAAAAATTAGCTTGAAGTCAAATATTAAAGGCTTTCCCCCTTTTTGAATAAATATGACCTTTTAATCAGATTTTCAAATGTGCACTTTTAAGCTTTAAGAAGAATAGAGCTTTTAAAAAGATTTGATCATGAAGTCAAGCATAATATGCACTTTAATATTCAATCTTTTTTTTTCATAAGAAATTTTAGTCAATTAAGTTTGAAAAAGGTATATATCAAAAATGTATCGAGCAAAGTAAAATAAGTAGTATCAAAACAAAGGATAGTCATATTTTTAAATTTATTGCTTTAAGTAAAAATTGATTCAATATAAATAAATCATAAGAATTATGTATTGCACATCAAAAATTCAATATCAAATTTAAATTTTTAAATAAATTTTAAAATTAAGTTTAGAAATTCATGTCTTGGAATAAGAATATAATTTAAATATAATTTAACTTCAATCAATTTTCAAGGATAATAATGCAAATCAAAATATAAAATCAACATTTAAAGATACCACTTTAAGTAATTTTTAATTATTAAGAATAAGTTATTTGTTTGAAACTATTTTAAATCAAGTAAATCAAATTAAATAAATACATGAAAGTACAAATTGAAAAGACTATAAGGCATTTGATTGAAAGTTTAAAATTAATACAATAAAGATCAAAATAAGATAATTGATTGAAAATTTAAAATCATAAATTTATTAGTATTTTTAATTAAATTAAATTAAAAAATATCTCTCTCCCTACTTTTCATACTAATAGCTAGATTAATTTATTTTTCAACTTTCTCCTCCTCTTTATTTCAAAATAAGCATATTTTAAATTTAGATTATCAAATTGAAATATACATATTCATTCATTAGCATTATCCTCTTTTTTTTTCAAAATTTGCATACTTAAGCTTTACAATTTTTGTTACTCCTTTTTCTTTCAAGTTAAGCATCTTTAATTTGATATCATATTAAATTTTAATTAATACTAATTCAGTAATCAATTCATCTTAAATAAATTTTTCTCTTTGTGTCAAGATATTTTCAATCAAGTAGGCTTTTAAGAATAAAAATTTTACTTTCTCTCCCTATTTTTTAAATTAAGTATATTTAATATGAACTTAACTGATGCCAAATTTAAAAATTTAGATTATTTAACTTTTAGATTTAGATTTTTAAATTGAAGTATATTTTTAATTAAAAGATAATATCTTCTTTAATTTTTTTTATTTTTTTATAAAAAATATATTATGGGTTTTACTTTTAAATTTAGATCAAGAATTTTTTCATTTCTTAAAAATATAGATGCATATATACTTCTTAATTTTAATTAAAAGAACTTTGGACTTTAAAAATTTTGATTAATATAGTCTTGAAAATACTTCTCTCTTTTTAATACTAAAGTAGATCATTTAAAAATATATTATAAGAATTTATCTCAAATAATATAATAGCAAGAATATAATCATGAAAATTCAAATTTGAGACATAGCATACTTTTCTTTTGCCAAAAGATAATGCAATAAAATTTAAGGCAAAAATAGACTATTTGATACAAAATATAATAATAATTATGATAAGTTTTTAAGAAATTATTTGTTTGTGCCATTTGAAAGAAGTTTTTTATTTGTTTCTTTGAACTTTATAAATCTGAGATATATAGATCCTTTCAAAATTAAAAATTTGGATATATCATAAATTTTTTTTTTAAAAAAAATCTCTCTTTTTTTTAAGTAGTATCAATCAATTTGAAGCATAAAGGTACTAATCTTGTAATTTATTCAAGATATAATGTCAAAAATATATTCATGCAAACTAGATTATACTTAAAGATATTTTCTTCTTTTTGTCAAAGATAAAGCAATAGAATACAAAAAAATAATGATCTATTTGATATCAATCATTAAAATTTTTGATCGAAAAAGATGAATTAATTAAAATTTAGATCAAATTATCTTGATAAGTTAATTTGAATTGATATCAACAAATCATATAGAATAAATCATAGAGAGATATTTTGTTTAAACTTTGATTTTTTTTCTTAAGAAATATAATTTAATCAAGTTTAGAAAAGGTATGAAATTCTTGATTTTATTTCAAATGATATCATATAAGCTATGAGATAAAATTTAAGATAGAAATAGACTTTTTGATACAAATTATGATATCAACTGAACTAAAATTTAGATCAAATAATAATTTTGAATCAAAGATAATTTGCTTAGAAGTTTTCATAATATTAATAGAACTAAAATTTAATCAATTAATGATTTTCTTAAAAGTCTGATACCACTTAAAGATTGAAAAAAAATCAATTTGAATTACTATTAGCAAATCATTAAAGTTAAGAGATTTTTAGTTATCCTAAAATAAATCATTTCATTCTTTTTCTTAGAAAATATTAAATAATTTCTAAGTTTCAAAAATAGTTTATCTTTAATATTTCAATGATATTTTCTATGCTAGAAAATTTAATCTTTTTAATTTTCTCTCATCTTTTTTTATTTAATTAATTATTAATATCTTTTTCTTAGTTTTATAAAATGAGCACATATTGAATCAATTAAATAAGCATAGAAATCAAACAAACAACATCACCAAACATCCTTCATTTTTTTTTAAAGGATTAGATCAATAGTTTAAGGAGTTTCAATTCAAGAAAATTTAATCAATTTAGATAGAAATTAATATGCAAACAAGTTGAAAATCAAAGATAATATTCAAATCAAATTTTAGAATAAAAAATTTGATCAATTGGAGTAAGATAATCAAGAATATCAAGAGAAGAAAATCTATATGTAGGCTCTATATTTTTTATTTCAGCTAGGAAAGTTCTGAATCCTTAATATAAAACTAAGATGCAATACAACATCAAGCACTTGCATTTTATGAATAGATATTTTATCTTCAAGTACTTAGATTATGCAAAGTTTTAGAAAATTTCAATATTTAAGCATCTTATGGGAGAATGCCAAAAATCTATTTCATTTGTATGTTCAGCAATTCAAAAACATTCATATCTAATTAAGTATTGTTGAAATTTTAGGTTTATCAATTGCAAAATTGATATGGGGAGGCTTAAAATATGATGCTGAATTTCAAGATAATTTTAGTTTACATAAATTCAAAATGTGATACTTGAAGGAGAGTATATTGAACTTTTAAAATTAAAATATTCATCACATTGCAAGCATCAAAATCAATTATACTTATCAAAACATGAAAGAAATTTTCATATGCATACATATTAACAAATCATTAAAGTCAATACATTCAATGAAACAATTATGGATGGTGTGATGTAAAAAAGATCTAAAGTTTACCAATCATCACCCATCCTAGTTCATTTTCAAGACATTCATTCAAAGAATTTTTCTCCTTTTATTTCATTGAATCCTTGGTATACCTGCAAAATCAGTTTATAATTTTTGGCACCCAAGCTTTCTTGGCTCCATGGAGATTAGAGCTCATGGATCCTTTAGAAACCCAAATTTATTTAATAGATATTTGGCCATTTCTTTTAATGTCACATTCAAAAGTTTTATGGCTAATTCCATTATATTTAAAACATTTCTTAAATGAATGATTTTCAATTGAAGTTTTGTTAAACATGTTTTTGACAAATTTTTATTTTCTTATTGAATTATAACCAATTCCAAATTTATCAAAAGTATCTCTTAGATTATTTAAAATGGCTTAAAGCTTTTTGAGATCCAATTATAAACTTTTGAAGCATGAACTTCAAGCTTTCAATCTCTTTCTTTAGTTTGACATTTTCTTCCAAAAGAGATTTTTTTTATTTACTCTTTTCTTTAGCAGAAAATCTTAGTTTATTAAGTTCTTCTTTCAACATAAAATTTTCTTCAATCATAGTTTTTTCAAATTTTAAAAATCTTTCTTTTTCTTTAATTAAGAAATTTTTAAATTTAACTATATTCTCCTTTTTCTTAGTTAGAGTTTTAATTTGCTTCAAGAAATCTTTCTTTTCTTTGGCCATATTTTTCATAGTTTTCAAAAGATCAACTTTTTCACTCAAAATTTTATCTTTTTGTTCGGCCAAAGAAAGATTAGATTTTTTAAGCTTTCTATTTTGTAGCCCTATCTTTTTGTGTTCATCTATTAACTCATTGAAGGCTTTATATAATTCATTAAAAGTAAATTCAGAGGAGTGTTCATGATATACCTCATCATTTTGAACCATGAGGCAACAACTTGCTATACCTTCCTCCTCTTTCTCATTCTTTTCTTCTCTGCTTTGCTCTTCTTAATCAATTTTTTTGTTTTCTTTTGTTTCTTTCTTTTCTTCTTCTTTTTATCTTCATAAGCTACAAGGCAAAGATTAGGGTGAGCTTCCTTCTCTTCATGGAAGCTTGTGATTCTTCTTTTTGATTTGCTCTTTTATAAGTTGGTTTTAATTTCTTCCATATTTGATTTACTAAAATGCATGAAAAAAGTACATTAATATATTTATATCTAATAAACAATAAAGCATGTTCATGGCCTTAGCATTTAGATGCATTGATTCTTTATCAACAAATGATGCATTGTGTGTGTGAGGATCATTAACAATATCTTCCATAGATTATAGTCATGTTCTTGTATAAAAATTTTCATCCTAATTTTTTGATAGGTATAATTTAAGCCATTAAAGAGTAGGGATCTATCTATGAAATGGACTTCATTAAAAAAAGATTTCATTTTGGATTGCCAAGATCTTTTGCCCTTGACGATTAGGTCAATAATTAATAACAGAGCAACTGCTCTGATACCACTTATTGTCCAGAGATAGCAACCTAAGAGAGGGGGGTGAATTGGATTTATAAAAATTTGGCCAAAATTAACTCTAAACAAGTATGTGCCTTACTTAACTTAATTCAACTTAATAAAATTGAATAGTATATGCAACAGAATCAAATATGAATAAACTTAAGCAAGAGTAAAACCAAATCAGCAAGTGATTAGTAATTTAAAGCATGCAAGATATACAAAGCAATGGAGAAAGAAACACAATACAAATACAAAGATTTTATAGTGGTTTAGAGCAATCCGCTCCTATGTCCACTTTCAAAGCTATCCTATTGGGAGTTTCACTATAATTTTTAGATTATAGTGTGTTTGTTTTGACTCAGGATCACAAACAAATCCAATTAATTTTATCGAGCTCACCAACCACAATCCTACACCAATAGATTTTTGAGTTTATTATCAATCCAATTGGTTTTAACCTTGGAGCACCAACCACAACCTTTATACCATCCAATTATTGGCTTGGACCAACCTATACCCCAAGTTTCTTTCCCTAAAAAATTTGTAAAGAAACAAAAATACAAGTATAAGAATTCAGCACAAAAATAAAAGAAAATGAATTTTTTTTGAAGTTTGATAGAGAGGCTGAAAAATAGCTCTTGAAGCTTTGTATTCTCTTCTTTGAAGGTTGAGAAGAAGCTTGAATGATTGAGGATGATCATACTTGGAAACTCTCTGAATTTGATGCGCAAAGTCCTCTCTTTTCTTTCTTTTTCGTTAGATATTCAATAAACCTCATAATTTGAATGATTTCTACTTTTAGTCTATTTTCTTTCTTTTTTTCTTTTGATTGTCCACCTTTAAACAATATTCATAATAGCTAGAGAGAGAATTTGGACCATCGGAGGGCTTAAACTAGCCATTTGAGTGGAGAAATGGTCGTTTGAAAAGCTACAGAAAACTACCCATCAGGCCTATCCCGTGCTTTTTGTCGACACTTTTTCTACAAGGGTCAACACTTTTTACTCAGGTGTCGATACTTTTTTTCAAATGTCGATACTTTTTTCTCAGGTGTTAGCACTTGAACAGGACTCAAAAAATCAGCTTTTGTTTTCTATTTTTACGCAACAGAGGTCGACCCAGGGATCGATCCTTTCACTAGGAGTCAATCCATGGGTCGATCTTTTTATGATGCCATGCAAAAATAATATGCCAAAGCATGCCAAGTTGTAAAAAAGGATGACCTAGGGGTCGTTCCTAGGATTGATCCTTTTGCTAAAACTTGATTTTCTTTCAAATTTAATATCAAAAAAATATGAAATTATCTTCAAAAGATCAAATTTTTTTTCTAGTTACTCTTAAGACTTTCAAAACATATTTTCTTATAATTTGGTCAAACTACAATTTTGCCCTTCTTCAAGGATCTTTATTAATTTAATTTTCTTGAAGCTCTTGACTTGGTGATTTTTCTGTAGATCTTTTCTTGGATTAATTTTTTTAATTTGAACATCTAAAAAGACCTACATACATTCTTGAAATATATGATTAGTGATAAGATCACGATGTTGTCGTTAAGATATCATGTTTATCAGTTTAATCCAACTTCTTGAAATAATTAAAAATATATAGATGGCAGTGAGTCGGGTTGAATCCATAGGAAAAGTAGTGTTTTAGATTTAAAATATTTGATTTTTGAAAAAAAAAAATAATTTGAGTTCTAAAATCAAAAGTGAAGTCAAAAAATAAAAAATAAAAATTAAAAGGTGCAGAAATTTAAACTTGATACTAAGATCTACTAATTAGATCTTAGCATCTATTTGCAATAAAATAAAAAGTAATAATTAAAGTATAAAAATTAAATTATGATAAAAATAAAGAGCTAAAATTAAAGTATAAAAAATAAAATTTTTATTAATTAAAATTTTGAAATTTAAATATATAAAATTTAAAAATAAAATAAAATAAAATAGCCTGATCTCTGATCTTGAATTGGCATTGGTAGAAAGATGGTGTAGAAGCCCAGCTCTTCTTCTCGACATTCGTTGCTTTAAAGTAGCCTCTAACCCATAGCTTGGCTTCCCTTTGTACCAAAGCTTCATCTTGATCAGATCTGTTGATTTCTAGAGGCTTGGAATCCTTTTTATAGAGCTAGGAGGGCTAGAGAGTTTTTTTCTAGACAATGCGGGACTAATAACCTTTTTAATCATCAAAATATGAAGAAATCTGAGTAAAAATTAGATTAAAAAGAGTTTTGGATGAATTCTATTGCTTTGGATGAAATCTGACTATTGATAGAAATCCAACGAACTAAAAATCATCAAAATCGGATGTGTATCAGCCCAGATCAGGTCGGATTAAATTCTAGCCATCTGATCGCATTAATCGGGAGAAAATCTAGCCGTCAGATCGAGTTCTAGATGTTTAAATCAAGTTGGGAGCTTCCTAGACCATTGGATCTTCACCGACTGATTTTTTGGCCATTGAATCGTGCTAGATCACTGATGAAATTCGAATCAAATCCAAAAATAACCACCACCGTCCGATCTTGATCGCAATCAACCAAATCCGTTTGATCGTGCCTTTACTATTGCCATGGACCACATGGATCAGCTGCACCATACACCACAACCAATCAGTGCTCGCTGCTTTGATGCAAAATTACCTTTTTACCCTATAGACCGTGATGGATTTTCCATGAACCTCTTAAGGGTCTAGGTCCATCATGTGTCGCTCCATGATTCACTGGATTCTTCTGAGCTGACGGTCCACACCTGGATCATGGATTGGCTGATAGCTTCTGTGGTTGAGTCGACTTGCATGGCTGGCTTGGCACACTGGCTTGAGCCATATGTTATTTTTTATTTAATTTTTTATTTATTTTATTTTTTAAAAAATTTATATCTTCTTCATTTTGCTCGAAACTTATTTTGTTGTAATTAAAAAAATTAGCTCTTTCCATTGATAATAAAATTTTATATTTTAATTTTTATTATTTTTTAATTAATTTTTTAATTAATAAAAATATTAATTTTTTAAAAATATATATAAATTGATCATTAATTCTTAAAAATTAATATGAATTAATTAATAAATTAATACCTTTTATTGGTGAATTTATAGTACTTATCACATATTCGTGGTGCCAAAAATTTGATAAGATCGCGATGTTGCTATTAAGAT
Source organism: Cocos nucifera (assembly GCA_006176705.1). Lineage (NCBI taxonomy): Eukaryota > Viridiplantae > Streptophyta > Magnoliopsida > Arecales > Arecaceae > Cocos > Cocos nucifera. The sequence continues at coordinate 64,082 of QRFJ01004425.1, forward strand.
ACCATGTTTATCAGTTTAATCTGACTTTTTAAAATAATTAAAAATATATAGATAGCAGTAAGTCAGATCGAATCCATGAGGAAGGTAGTGTTTTAGATTTAAAATCTTTAATTTTTGAAAAAAAAAAGTATTTGAGTTTTGAAATCAAAAGTGAAGTCGAAAAATAAAAAGCAAAAATTAAAAGATACAGAAATTTAAACTTGGTACTAAGATCTACTAATTAGATCTTAGCATCTATTTATAATAAAATAAAAAGCAATAATTAAAGTACAAAAATTAAATTATGATAAAAATAAAGAGCTAAAATTAAAGTATAAAAAATAAAATTTTTATTAATTAAAATTTTAGAATTTAAATACATAGAATTTAAAAAGAAAAAAAAAATAAAATAAAATAGTCTGATCTCTGATCTTAGATCGGCATTGGCAAAAAGATGGTGTAGAAGTTTAGCTCTTTTTCTCGGCATCTATTATTTTGAAGCAGCCTCTAACCCATAGCCTGACTTTTTCCTGCACCAAAGCTTCATCATGATTAGATCTATTAATTTTTAGAGGCCTGGGGTCTTTTTTATAGAGCTAGGAGGGCTGGAGAGTTTTCTTCTAAACAATGTGGGACTAAGAAGCTCTTTGATCATCAAAATATGAAAAAATCTGAGTGAAAATAGGATTAAAAAGAGTCTTGGATAAATTCTATTGCTCTGGATGAAATCTGGCCATTAATAGAAATCTAACGAACCAAAAATCATCAAAATCGAATGTGTATCAGTCCAGATCAAGTCGGATTAAATTTTGGCCATCCGATCACATTAATTGAGAGAAAATCTGGCCATCAGATCGAGTTCTAGATGTTTAAATCAAGTTGGGAGCTTTCTAGACCATTAGATCTTCATCGGCTGATTTTCTGGCCATCGGATCGTGCTAGATCGCTGATGGAATTCGAATCAAACTCGAAAATAACCACCGCCATCCGATCTTGACCGTAATCAATCTGATCCATTCGATCGCACCTTTACTATTGCCATGGACCACATGGACCAACTGCACCATACACCGCAATCAATCAGCGCTCGCTGCTTTGATGCAAAATTACCTTTTTACCCTTAGACTGCGATGGATTTTTCATGAACCTCTTAAGGGTCTAGGTCCACCATATGTCGCTCCATGATTTGTTAGATTCTACTAAGCTGGCGGTCCATGCCTGGATCATGGACCGACTGATGGCTTCCGCGACTGAGTCGGCTTACGTGGTTGGCTTAGCGCACAGGCTTGAGCCGTATGTTATTTTTTATTTATTTTATTTCTTTAAAAATTTATATCTTCTCCGTTTTAGCTTCGTTTTGCTCAAAACTTATTTTATTGTGATAAAAAAAATAAGCTCTTTCCATTGATAATAAAATTTTATTTTTTTAAATTTTTATTATTTTTTAATTAGTTTTTTAATTAATAAATATTAATTTCTTAAAAATATATAAATTGATCATTAATTTTTAAAAATTAATATAAATTAATTGATAAATTAATATTTTTATTGATAAATTTATGGTACTTATCACACCCCCTAACTTAAGCTTTACTCATCCTCGAATAAAGAAAGAATTTAGTTTTAAATATCTTTTAACTTTAGAGTTTCGAATTTTACCTAAGTAGTTTTCAAAATAGCCATTGATATTCAGTAAAGTATAGGTGAGGTATATCATTGGGATATTAATACTTATCAATAGAAAAATTAAGTAAAGAATATTAAATTTTTTTAAACTTTTTCTAAATTATCCCATCTTTATCTCTGAGTTGTCTAAACTTTCATATAGACAAGTGTATTGCTACTTTCGCCCTTCATTTATTGATTTTTATTTTCACATTGTCCACTTTTTGATGTGAATATCATTACTTACTTAGGCAACGGGATCCGGTTACTCAGTGGAAAATCAATATTTTTTTTTTAAACATTGTATCACTATTGAGTGTCTTAATCTCTTAAGCTTTCTATTTAATTCATGTAGCGAGTCTTGGGCCAATAACTCCCAAACTAGTTGGCTTTAGGGCACTAGGTATAGAATACCCCTCGGGCTTACTAGCTCGAATCAAATAGACTACAAGTTAAGACTAGCTTTATAACGAGCTTCTTTGTCCTTTCCATCTTCTGATGCAAAACTCAATGCTTGCTTAGGCAAAGAGGCCCGATTACTCAGTGAGAAGTACTTAAAAACTATTTTATTAAATTTATATATATATATATATGAAGAAATGTATAGTTATCCTATACAAGCCTATAAAAGGTAGACTTTTCTTTGATGCTAGTAGAAAAAATTAGAAATGCTCAAAAGAGAAACTTTTTATATTCTAGACTTAACTCTTCATTGAGTTTTCTTAATACTTGATTCCTTAATATCTCATAAATTCTCTAATCTATGCATCAATTTTTTTTAAAAAATGCTTAGTTTAATTCGATTCTTAAGCATAATCAGGTGTTTAAATACTAAATACTAACTTTTTTTGAGGACTTAAAATTTTAAAATTTTTATTTTTTTTTCTCCCAACTTAATCGACATTGTCCTCAATGGAGAAGAAAAAATAAAGGGTGTAATAAAGAACATGAAAGAATACACCTAACTCAGTATATTTTTGGTCCAGCACATGTCTTTAAAAATTTGGACTCTCCCTCCAACTTATTTAAATTATTCTAAAAAGAAAATCAACTAAAAAGATAGATTAAACTAAAGAAAACTAAATATTGGGTTGCCTCCCAACAAGCGCTAAGTTTACCATCTTCAGCCAGACACAATGCCGCTTAACTATCCTGTGTCAAATATTGGATTGATAAATTTCAATGATTTTAGATTGCCAATCTCAGAAAGTTAATTTATTATCCTATTATTGATATATTCATTATTAATTTTAGGGACATAATTTGTGACCCCATTCTCAGACCCATGTTTATTAAGAATTTCTCCTATTTATTCTTCTAAAATGCTCATGAATGAAGTTTTTGTATTAGGAGTTAAGTTTGATTCAATGGGTGCTGGAATGGTGTCAAAAGGCGGTTTTAATTTTGGAGGTAAATTAATATAATCTTGCTTAAACAACTCCATTAATACTTCATTTTGTGCCTCTTGATTTTTGTAAGAAGAACCAACTTCTAGGATTGAAGGGAATATGACTTTTGGTTTATAGGTCTCAGGTAAATCATCTATTCTCTTTTTTCGTATGTCTATGTTATTTAAACTGGAACTAGCATCAGTACTAATTTCTGGCTTAGGTTCTTCTATGTGGTTAGTCTCAGTACTAACTATTTTCTCTAAATTTTTATTTTGGCTAGCATCAGTACTAGCCTCTTTCACCTAGTCTTGATATGGATCCATAAGAATCCTATAGCTTTTAAGATCAAGAATTACTTTGACATTCTCAAATTGGGGATTCTTAAGTGAGACATTAAATTGATAACTTGATCCAAGTAGTTGGTGGACATTAGGTGGGTTGTTTGAAATTAGTAGGCTCGATAGTTGATCTAGTTCTCTCCCTGTGATAGACTCAACTAATTATCCTATTTGAGCTTCTAGCCTAGAGATAGATTGTTGTTGAATTAAGAATGATTGTTGTTGATTCAGAATTAATTGTTGAGGTTGGTTAAATCTATCATCAATTAGATTGGTCTGTTGAGGAGGTGGGTAAGATAGCTGGTTATTATATGATGGCTAGGTAAACTGACTAGACTGACCTCTATTATAAGCATAGTTTTGGTATTGGGGTCTATTTTGATAATTTTGCACTGATGGAGTTTGGGTCTGAGCCTGAGTCTGTTGTGGTTTCCAAGAAAAATTAGGATAGTTTCTCTAATTAGAGTTATATGAATTTGAGAATAGATCATTAACCAGCTTGGAGTAGCCTTTAGTAGCTTAGACTTGTTCTTGGATAAAAGATGGAAACTGTGCAGCCTTAGGACATTCATTCACATGATGGGTTGGGCTAGCATAGATTAAATAAATCTTCTGATAATTAGAAGATGACGTGTATTGTGTACAAGATTGTTGACCTAAGTTTAGGAACTGATCTAATTTTTGAGCAAGAAAGTCCACTTTATTTATCAAATTTGAATTAGCCTTAGGACTAGATTCTGGATGTTTAAATTCATAGATCCCTGCCCAAGTTTGGTAGAAAGATAACGAAGCATGGTTAATTGAGTTTTCACTCAGGATTTCAAATAAGATATAGGCTTCATCCTCACTCTTGTTCATGAATGCACCTCCACAGGATGCATCTACCATCTGTCTATATTGGTCTCCTAAACCCTCATAGAAAGCTTGAACTATTTGCCACTTAGACAGACCATGGTGTGGACATTTTCTAAGAAGTTTCTTAAGTCTCCCTCATGACTCATGAATCTGTTCTCCTGGAAGCTGAGCAAATCCAGTGATAGCTCGCCTCATAATGTTGGTTCGACCTATAGGATAAAATTTCTTAAGAAATTCACTTTGCAATTTAGCCTAAGTTTTAATTGGTCTTCCTATTATGCCAAGCCAGTACTTGGCCTTATCTTTTAATGATAAGAAAAATAAAATTAGTCTGAGGGCATCATTAGTTAAATTTTGAATTTTTACCATAGAGCAAATTTCTAAGAATTCATCCAGATGTTTATAAGGATCTTCATTGGTGTTCCCATAGAAAGATGAGAGCATTTGGACTGTGGTCGGCTTGATCTCATAGTGGGTAGCATAGATATCAAGTAACTAAATATAAGTCGATGGGCTATAGGTAGAAGGGATAAAATATTCCTTAATCTGCTTAGGTGGTTCTCTAAAATTTTCAGCCATCGGGTTTAATACGGTTCAGCCTTTCAATGTTATGGTTGGGTTCAACTAGATCGGGTAAAGTAAATTGAATCTCATTCAGATCAATTGAACTAGATCAGTTCAATTATGATCACCAGATCAAAACCCTTATTTGTGTGACCCAAGTAGGCTTAGTTTTGTATGGTAATGGGATATGTCACGATCTCTATCATCGACATCATCGAAACTCCTTTTGATGGATCAGAACTCTTCTAATTCGAACAGTTAGAATGATCGATCATCTAAATCATTCTAATTGCTCCCAAAAATCCACCAGTGAACACCTAGCAGTATATGGTGGCAACCCATCAGAGCTGAATGCGAACTTCTTAGTGTAGCTATCTGTGTGATTAAGTTCTTCTATCTTGAGCTCCGATCAGATTAGGGTTTAGGTGAACTCGTCAAACCCTAGTCTCTTTCATATGATGTAATCATTCGATTCAAGTCCGATGTGAAATCTTAAATAGAACTCTTTCTATTATTTCACTCTTACCATGGCCATGGATCTTCTGGACTTATTCTCATTGATCATCATAGGGCTGCTCCTCGTACCACCGAGGTAGATAGATTCCATCTTTGATGCAATCCAGTTCCTACAATGAACATGCTATAGCCAACATACACCTAGGATTCCATATGGTTAGGAGATCGAGTAATGATGTAGTCAAACTATAACACTCTCAAGGTGAACTACCGATGCACCTCAGGTCAAAGAACAGACACAACTACTGCAGCATCGAGTCAGTCATTGACGAGAAGTAGACTCCCTAATGACTACTGAGTGGTCACGCTCAGTGCCCTCATTCTCTAACGAGTATCTGTACTCTCTGCTCCGGTGTCTCCACACCGTAGACTCAAGACTCATCTACTAAAGAGAAGCGATTGTACACCAACTCCGGATCAATCACCATCTTCATGATATCCTATGGTCGGGAGCAATTTATGAGTTAACAATGATTATTCATGTCTTAAATTTTCAACTCTTGAAAATATGAATTATCATTACCATTAACTCAAAGGATGTATCACAGACACTAAATACACATATGTGATAGAAAATAATCCATTTATTGCTTTTAGTCAAAATTACAATTTTGCTCCTAGAAGTGTATTACAAGTGTCAGCCAATTCTGCCTTCTAGGGCACATATATCTAACAGCTAGCTCAGCAGAATCTGGCGAATCATGGAGCGACACGTGATGGACCTAGACCCTTAAGAGGTTCATGGAAAATCCATCATGGTCTATAATGTAAAATGGTAATTTCTCATCAAAGCAGCGAGCGCTGATTGGTTGCGGTATATGGTGCAGCTGGTCCACGCGGTCCATGGCAATAGTAAAGGCACGATCGGATGGATCCAGTTGATTGTGGTCAAAATTGGACGGCCGGGGTTATTTCTGGGTTTGATTCGAATTTCATCAGCGATCTAGTGCAATCCGATGGCCAGAAAACCAATCGGTGAAGATCCAATGGTCCAGGAACCTTCCAACTTGATTTAAACATCCAAAACTCTATCTGACGGCCAGATTTTCTCTTGATTAATGCGATCGGATGGCCAAAATTTAATCCGACCTGATCTGGGTTGATACACATCTGATTTTAATGATTTTTGGTTTGTTGGATTTCTATCAATGGCCAGATTTCATCCAAAGCAATAGAATTCATCCAGCACTCTTTTTAATCCAATTTTTACTCAGATTTCTTCATATTTTGATGATCAAAGAGCTCCTTAGTCCCACATTGCCTAGAAAAAAACTCTCCAGCCCTCCTAGCTCTATAAAAAGGATCCCCAAGCCTCTGGAAATCAACAGATTAGATCAAGGTGAAGCTTTGGTACAGGAGGAAGCCAGGCTATGGGTTAGAGGCTGCTTCAAAATAACGAGTGCTGAGAAGAAGAGCTGTGCTTCTACACCATCTTTCTACCAATGTCGATCCAAGATCAGAAATCAGACTATTTTATTTTATTTTATTTTATTTTTAAATTCTATGTATTTAAATTTTAAAATTTTAATTAATAAAAATTTTATTTTTTACACTTTAATTTTAGCTCTTTATTTTTATCATAATTTAATTTCTATACTTTAATTATTATTTTTTATTTTATTGCAAATAGATGCTAAGATCTAACTAGTAGATCTTAGTACCAAGTTTAAATTTCTGCATCTTTTAATTTTTGTTTTTTATTTTCTGACTTCATTTTTGATTTCAAAACTCAAATCTTTTTCTTTTTTACTTTTCAAAAATTAAAAATTTCAAATCTAAAACATTACCTTCCCTGTGGATTCGACCAGACTCACTGCTATCTACGTATTTTTAATTATTTCAAAAAGTCGGATTAAACTGATAAACATGGTGTCTTAACGACAACATCGCATTTCTATCAAGTTTTTAGCATCGTTGATGGAGATTATTTTTTATTTTTAATTTTTTAATTTATTTTAAATAAAATTAAAAATAATTTTGGCAATAGCACCAAGTTTTTGGCGCCATTGTCGGAGAAAGCAGACATTAAATTTTTGATTTCTTTGATTTTTTATAAATAAATTATAAATAAAATTTTTTATTTTCTTATAAATATTGCTTGCTAATTTTTTTTTATTTTACAAAAAAAGAGGTTAAAGAATCAAAAGAACCAGGGCAAGGGACAAATCATTCAGTTTTGCTTGGTGAGATCAATCCTAACCCTAGTCTTCTTTCCTTTCTATTTGTTTTATTTATTTATTTACTTTATTTTCAAATTAATTAAAAAAATATCTATTTAAACTTAATTGAAAGCTTCATGATAAAATTAGAAACCCTAACTATTTAAAGCATACATCATATTAGTTTTATTTTTATTTTTTCCTGGTGATTGCTGGAGGCAAGGTAAGTCTTTCAGAATTCAATTAGTTGCATGCATCTAGTTTAAATTGCATAAAATCTTTTGATTGAATTTTTTTTTGCATATAATATTAAATCAAATTAAGGGCACAACCCCATTAAACAGGATAAGGTGGAGATTTGATCATCCTTTCTTGGCCTAAAAACAACCAACCAGCATCCTGCATTGACCTAAGCCTTTAATTTTAAAATCAATTAGACATCGGCCCTAGGAACTCGAGCTCATTAGGACAAGGAACCCTAAGAGTTGAACTAGATTAGGATTAATCAATTTAACTGATGTCCAGGAAAGTGATTCAGAAATGATTGAGTTTGAAGGAAGATGGTTACTTAATTAGTTCCATTAGCTTACCTGGTTAAGCATAATTGATGTCTAAGGCAAGCAATGGGGGGCCTCCCACCGACTTTACACTTACCTGACTAGTTGATTGGCTGATCTTACACTTGGAGGGCTTGAATGTGACCTTAACAGTTAGGAGCTATCCAGATCTAGAATAACTCTTAGTCAGGATTGATTGACCAACTTAATTGCTAACCAATATTATCACTAATTAAACCTAATTCTTCTCTCTCTTCTTAGTTCTAGGACTCCTTAGGACCATTTCTTTAGAACTTTTATTTCTTTCTTCTCTTTTTTCTCTTCAAAAATAAAATAAATTAAATTAAAAATTAAATTAAATTAAATTAAACTAAAAAAATATTAAAAATAATAATTAAATTAAATTAAATTAAATTAAAAATATTAAATAAAATAATTAAAAAAAATTTATATAATAAAATAATTAAAAAAAATTTAAAAATTCTAAAAAAAAATTTGAATCACATTGTTAGGGTTGCACTATACATATTGTTGGTAGGAAAT
>QRFJ01004426.1:0-22230 GCA_006176705.1 Cocos nucifera
TTTAAGATAATCTATTTCTCATCTACGATCAATACGCTACTAGTCACTTAACCACACGTGTTAGATGCAGATCAGAGTCTGATGTAGCCAAAACATATTTAGCTCAGTCGAGACAATATTGGATGATTGTTGAAGGAGAACATTAGGCTCAATTGCGTGCTAGCACGATTTTCTTGAATCTAATTGAATCTAATTCAAATTAATTGAACTGGATTAATCCAATTGATGATATCCAGATCCAAACTGTTATTTGTGTGATCCAATTAGGTTCGGTTTCGTATGATAGTGTGATATGTCATGATCTTTATCATCAACATCATCGAAACATCTTTCGATGGATCAGAACTTTTCTGATTCAGACAACTAGAATGATCGATCATCCAAATCATTCTAATTGCTCCCAAAATCCATCAGTGACACTTAGCAGTATATGGTGGCAATCCATCAGAACTGAAAATAAACCACTCGGTGTAGTTACCTATGTGATTAAGTTCTTTTATCTTAAGCCCCGATCGGATTAGGGTTAAGGTGAACTCGTCAAACCCTAATTTTCGTCATATGAATTAGTCGATCAATTCAAATCCAATGTGAAAACCTTAATAGAAACTCCTTTTATTATTTCACTCTGCCATGTTCATGGGCTTATAGATTTAATTCTCATGATCATCATAGGACTGCTCCTCATCTATCGAGGTAGATAGATTTTCTTTTGGTGCAATTTAATTCCTACAATGAACATACTATAGCCAACATACACCTCAGGATTCTGAATGGCTAGGAGACCGAGTCATGGTGTAGTCAAACTATAACACCCTCGAGGTGAATTATCGATGCACCTTAGGTCAATGAACCAGACACACCACTGTAGCTTCGAGCTAGTCATCGACAAGAAGATAGACTTCCTAATGACTGCTCGAGGTGGTCATGCTCAGTGCCCTCATTCTCTAATGAGTACCTGTACTCTCACTCTGGTGTCTCTACACCGCTAGACTTAAGACTCATCTACTATAAAAAGAAGTGATTGTCACGCAACCAATATTCTTCACGCCATCAAATCACCACCCTCAGTTATGAATCACTAACTAGACCTACAGAGAGCCCCAATTTTGTGCAGTTAACTAATATAAAATTCATGTCTAAATTTTTCAACTCTATATCTATACGAACTCACAACGATCATAACTTAGTACCTATTGAACTCAAGGATAGTATCCTACAGACACTAGAAATACACATCTATGCATATGAAAAGTAATTTATGTTATATATAATTAGGAAATTATAACTTTTACTCTTGAAGATGCTATCATAATAATGTGTCACCAATTCTGGCTTCTATGAATACATATCTGCCTAGTCTGTATCCTGACACCCATAACTGACGATCCAATTATAAGGATTGCCCCAAAACTTCAAAATTATTTTGGATTTTGAGAAGTTGACTCATGTATTGGACTAGGATCCACCCATCTTACCAGCCCATCCATCTGTTGAACAGAGAGTGTCTCTTGATAAGTGGATGGATGAAGATAATAAGGTCAGATACTATATGTTGGGCTCAATGTCTAATGAGCTTCAGCACCAACATGAAGATATCAAGACTGTCCGCCAAATGTTGGCTCACCTGCAAGAGTTATATGGTGAACAAAGTCATGCAGCCAAATATCAGATCACTAAATGACTATTTACGACTAAAATGCATGATGGACAGTCAGTCCAAGATCATTGTCTGATGATGATCAAGGACTTGGAAGAGCTTGAGAAGCTCAGAGTGAAGTTAGACCAGTATCTATAGAATGATATAATTCTATAATTTTTTATTGATGCATATGGGTAGTTCCTCATGAACTACCATATGCATAAACTTTAGAATACGCTGGCCAAGCTTATGAATATGCTGGTTATTGCTGAGCTTTCTATGAAAGGTTCTAAAGGCTCAATACTTGCTATAGAATGGACTTCTTTCAAGAGAAAGTCTTTTGGAAAGAAGAAGAAGTCTATGAAAAGGCAAAAGGTGGAAGGAGAAAAGAAAAAAAGGCAGAGCTAATAAAGAAGGCCGCTGACAAAGAAAAGTATTTCCATTGTAATACTCACGACCACTAGAAGCGGAACTATCCTATATACCTGGCCACCCTAAAGAATAAGAAGAAGACAGGTCCTTCTGGAGGTATGCTCGTTATTAAGTCTAACCTTACGATTTCTTTTGCATTCAAATAGGTGCTTGACTCTGGTTCTAGTGCTCATTTGTGCACTTCCATGTAGGGTCTTGAGGATACCAGGAGGCTGAGGGATGGTGAAATGATCCTATGCATCGAAAATAGAGCAAGGGTTGCTACTATGGCCGTGGAAACCTATCCACTTTGACTATCGTCTGGCTTAGATTTAGTACTTAAGGATTGTTATTATGTGCCTGCTGCAAGCAGAAATTTGATTTCTATTTCATGTTTAGTACTAGAAGGCTATGTAATTAGTTTTCTTAAGGACCATTGTAATATTTTTATGAAAAAAATAAAATTGCAAGTGGTTTTCTTATTAACGGTCTCTACCAGTTACATATTGATGTATCTATCTCTAATATCAAGCAAAATGTGAATGCTATAAGATCAAAATGACCCAGGGATAGTCCAAATGATAGGTATCTATGGCACCTAAGGTAAGGTAATATAGCAAAAGATAGGATTAACAAATTGAAGAAAATCGGGCTATTGAGTTCGTTGACTTCCGAGTCATATCTAATTTGTGAATCATATCTTCATGGCAAAATGACTAAGCTACCTTTTATAGGACATGGATAAAGGGCCACAGATCTACTTGCCCTAGTACATACTGATGTGTGTGGCCCATTTGATTTGTCGGCTAGAGACAACTTTGTCTACTTTATAATCTTCATCGATGATTTATCTCGGTATGGGTATGTATATCTTATGAGACATAAATTTGAAGCTTTTGAAAAGTTTAAGAAATTCAAACATAAAGTAGAAAAGCAAACTGAAAAACCCATTAAGATTCTTCAATCAGATCGAGGAGGTGAATACCTTAGTCGAAAATTCTTGGACTATCTTAAGCAATATGGCATAGTCTCTCAATGGACTCTACCTGGAATACCTCAACTCAACAAAATTTCAGAACAGAGGAACCGGACCCTATTAGATATGGTCTGATCCATGATGAGCTTCACAGACCTCCTAAATTTTCTTTGGGGACATAGTCTATTAATTGCTATATATTTACTAAATAGGGTTCCCTCTAAAATTATTCCTACCACACGATATGAGATATGGAATGGTAAGAAATCAAGTCTGAGTCATCTCAGAATTTGGGGTTGTCTGGCTCAGGTCAAAAGACAACAAGTGGACAAGATAGACTATAGATCCTTTAGAGCTCGATTCATAGGATATCCTAATGAGTCATTAGGATATTATTTCTACATTCTAGAAGACCACAATGTGATTATGAGTCAATATGCCATTTTTCTTGAAAAAAAATTTATTCAAGATGGTAGCATCAGAAAGCAGATCAAGCTCGAGGAGCAAATCTTCCAAGAGCAATGAGCTAAGGCTCCTATGAAACCAAATTAGGTTGAGCCAATATAATCACTACGTCCTCCACCTCGTAGATCAAAAAGGGTTTTCCATCCCCCTGAGAGGTACTTAGGTACTATTTCAGAGAAAGTAGAGAAAATATTCCTCATAGGTAATGGGGTTCATAATGATGATCTCAAAATCTATGACGAGGCGATATCAGATATCGACTTCGAGAAATAGTTAGAGGCAATGAAGTCAGAAATTGACTCGATGCACTCAAACTAAGTCTGAACCTTGGTAGATCCACCTAAAGGTTTAGTACATATTGGGTGTAAATGGATCTACAGGAGAAAGATTGGTGTAGATGGAAATGTAAAGACATTCAAATCTAGATTAGTGGCAAAAGGTTATAGTCAGCACAAAGGCATTGACTATCAGGATACCTTTTCATCAGTAGCCATGCTAAAATCCATCCGTACATTACTTGCTATTGCAGCCTATTTCGATTATGAAATATGGCAAATGGACATGAAAATGGTGTTCTTAAATGGATATCTTGAGGAAGATATCTATATGGAGCAACTGCTAGGTTTCACATCTAGTGATACTGATCACAAAGTATGCAAGCAGCAAAGATTCATATATGGACTTAAGCAAGCATCTCGGAGCTGGAATACTCATTTTAATGATGTGATCAAATTATTTAGTTTCATTAAGAATGAGTAGGAACTATGTGTTTTTAAAAAGATCAGTGGGAGTGCTATTATCTTCCTCATACTGTACGTGGATGATATCCCTATTAGATATATGTGCCCTAGAAGCCAGAATTGGCAGACACTTATAATACACTTCTAGGGGCAAAATTATAATTTTGACTAATATCAATAAAATGGGTTATTTTCTATCATATATGTGTATTTAATGTCTGTGATACATCCTTTGACTTAATGATAATGATAATTCATATTTTCAAGAGTTGAAAATTTAAGATATGAATAATCATTATTAACTCACAAAATGCGCCCGACCATAGGATCATCATGAGGATGGTGATTGATCCGAAAGATTGATGTACAATCACTTCTCTTTAGCAGATGAGTCTTAGTCTAGGTGTGGGACACCAGAGTGAGGTACAGGTGCTCGTTAGGGACGAGGGCACTGATGACCACCTCGAGTAGTCATTAGGGAAGTCTACCTTCTCGTCAATGACTGACTCGATGCTGCAGTAGTGTGTCTGGTTCTTTGACTGACATGCATCGGATATTCACTTGAGGGTGTTATAGTTTTGACTACACATTACTCGGTCTCCTACCATTCAAAACCTGAGGTTGTATGTTGGCTATAGCATGTCATTGTAGGAAACTGGATTGCATCAAGATGGGATCTATCTACCTTGTGGTAGAGGAGCAGCCCTACGATGATCATGAAAATCAAGTCAGAACTCATGGCCATGGCAGAGTGAAATAATAAAAGAGTTTCTATTTAGATTTTCACATTGGACTCGAAATCGAATGATTACATTATGACAGAAACTAGGGTTGACGAGTTCACCTTAACCCTAATATGATCGGAGCTCAAGATAGAAGAACTGAATCAACAGGTAGCTACACAAGAGGTTCACATTCAGCTCTGAGGATTGCCACCATATACTGCTAGGTGTCACTGGTGGATTTTGGGAGCAATTAGAATGATTTAGATGATGATCATTCTAGCTGTTCGAATCAGAAGAGTTCTGATCCATCGAAAGGAGTTTCATGATGTCTGATAGAGATCATGACATATCCCATTACCTATAGAACTGAACCTAACTGGTCACACAAACAAGTTTGAATCTGGTGATCATCAATTGAACAAACCAGTTCAATTGATCTAATGGATTCAATTAGGTTCCAAGGAAATCGTGCTAGCACTCGATTGAAACTAACGTTCTTCTTTTACTATCATAAATAGTTGTCCTGACTGAGCCAAAAGGAGTTTGTGCTCATTTAGAGGCCTCACTTTTCTTGACTAGAGCTTGTCCAAGTCAAAAAATAGGTTGTCTTATTTTGTAAGACATTACCTACCATTTTTTGTCACCTGCCATTTCTCGTCCTTTGACTTTGGTCAAAAATTGACCTTTGACTGGTCAAACATTGACCATTGACACTTTGACTTTTATCCACATGTCATGCACCTATTGGAGGACTGGTGGGGGCTTGTCCTCCTGCTAGAACCTGGCAAGAAGGAGAGCGCACGCCACCCTTGGCGTGTGCCCAAGCTGGAGGCGCCCAGGAGTCTCTATTGAACAAGGACTCCATCTCCTTTTTGGATTTCGATTAGAGTTCTCCTAAGAACCAACTTTGACTGGTCTTAGGCACCCTCTAAGGAGGAATCCAGGGGACTCTATTTCCATCAATCAGATTTAGATCTGATTTCATAAAGGATTGTGATTGGTTGGGAAGAAGAGGAGTTGGATCACGCTTAGTCTATAAATAAGACCCTGCGCCCAACTCAAATAGCATCACAATTCTCCATGCCCCAAGCTGCTTCTCCTCTCCTCCTCCATGCCAAACCCACCTTCTCCCTCTCCTCTCCACGTCCAAAAGGAGTTTTGGACCTTGGTTGGTGCAATCCAGATGAGAGAAAGAGGACTGAAAGCTAGAAGGCTGCGCTGCTGCAAAGGATAACTGCTGATCTTCAAAAGAAGTTTTGAAGATCCTCCAGATCAGATCCAGATCTAATTTTTGGAGATGTGATAGAGAAGAAGAGGATCTCCAGATCCAGCCTAAGTGGATATCGGTAGAGGCCAGGCACTTGCGTGGCTAGATCTAGAACCTTTCGCTGCTTATAGGATCATCAACGGGTAATAGGATTACCCACTTCAAGAAAAATTAAATTTGATTTAATTTATCTAAATTTATTTTATTTATTAAAATAATAAGAATCAAATCTAAAATATCTTAGATCTAATATGGATCAAAGAGAAAAAATTTTGAAATATATCTCTTGATCTGATCAGATCTGAACGAATCTGGACCGAAAAATCAGGATTTTCCTTCAACTGGTATCAGAGCCAAGGTTCTAAAAGTATTTAGATCTGATTTTAAATTTATTCTAAATTAGAAAATAAGTGATTTCAGATGTCACATGAGATGTGATCAGATCTAAAATTAGAAAAAATTAAAATTAAATAATTTGGATCTAAGATTAGAAAATATGCATGACTAGTTCTAAAATAGAATAGTTCTATAGAATAGTCTTGCATGTTTTCAATTTAATTTGATTAAAATTTATTTTAAATCTATTTATTTAATATTTTTTGATATTATAATGGTTATAATAACATCTAAAAAATAGTAAATAAAATTATGTAATTTTAAACATCATATGAGATATGATTGATTCATGTCTAGATTAGTTGTAGAATAGTTCTACATAATTATCTAGATTAGAATTTATTTTGATTAGATCAATTTAAATCTAATTTTTTAGATTATTATAAGATAATTTAGATCTGAAAATATGCATGATTCGATACATGAGATGTATGCAAAATATGCCATGATTAGATCTAAGTTGTATATGAGATATATGATATAGATCTGAAACTGTTTTGTAGTATTGCGTGTTCCTGATTAAGGCATTCCTATTGGCCATCCGATCATAAGAACGAAGAAGGATTTAAAAGGCCCTCTCCTCCCATTCGATGGGGCATTCTTATGACATGTAGGGGTGCTGCATGTTCATCCTTAATTAGGAATTCAAAACTTACTTTCTGCAAAACCCTAGATCCTGAAACCCTAGGATTTATTATGCATATTTTATTTATAAATCCTACTTAATTAAAAATTAAGATTATGAAATATTAATTAGGTCTAAAATTAAGAATTTCAGATCTAAGACATATTCATAATACTGGGTTCGGGCTTGGGTAGCTCAATTAGGTCTAAGCGGTTGATCAAATCGAATCAAGAGTTGGTTAGATGGGATCAACAATGCTTAAATTGACCAGCCTAACAGGATTAAGTCTGGGTCAAGATCGAGTCACGATCAAGCAAGACCTAATTAGGCTCAGAGGTTAGAGTCTGGATTATAGGCTAACCCAATTGGTTCTGACTCAATAATTTGGTGTCTAAGGTAAGTTTGGCACATACGATCGACTGGTTTTTAATTGGAAGCTACTCGACCTGAATGCATTCTTGTACGAGTTAATGGCATATTCCTTCCACTGGTCTCACTTACCTAGCCATATCTGTTGACACAGTTCTGATCTGAGGTGGTCAATAATCTGAGCTAACCCATGCCACTAGGTTAGTCATAATTGTTATGACTATGATAAGTCTAGTTTAATGAGACCTGAATCAATTCTCCCTAAGAAAAGATTAAGTCTGAGGTCTTCCACCATTGTAGATGTGCGGGTCCTTCCCGGGGTTGATTGTTCTCGACTAGATACAGTGGCTCAATTGCATCGAGAAGACACAACCATGTCTATTAGGCATTGGATGCTATGGGCTGGAGGATGAGTTGGGCTCAATATTCTGGATACGGTAAGAGACTCAATTAGGAATCCAGTCTATGCAAATGGTGGATCTGACTTAACTAAGGAGTGGATCAATATTCTGGATACAGTGAGATTCATGAATTAGAGACCAAGTTTGGGTGCACCATGATTAGAGAATCATTGAACAAGAGTTGTTCACTCATTGGCTAACCCATCACCAATAACTGTTAGGTGAGGTGATGAGTCAATTGGTGGGACCGCACCACCCACTAGAAATCATTAATCATGGAGATTTTCGCATCTCTACAGAGGAAATATAGGGATCTCAAAAAATAGTGGGAGCTAGTTTATTTAAAAATAAAATTCTTAAACAAATTGGATAAATCATAATTACAGTATCTAACTAGAATCTTTGACTCTCTATAGGAAAATATCTGCATCCAACCCATTAGCATGTATCCTGGACACACACAGACTAACCGGACCCAACTATAAAGATTGGCTCAGAAACTATAAAATTATTTTGGATTCTGAGAAGTTAACCCATGTATTGGACCAGGATCCTCCCACCTTACCAGCCCATCCATCCACTGAATAGAGAGCATCTCTATAAAAATGGATAGATGAAGATATCAAGACTGATGAGCTCTAGTGCCAACATGAAGATATCAAGACTGCTCGCCAAATATTGGCTCACCTGCAGGAGATGTTTGATGAACAGAGTCGCGCAGCCAAGTATCAAGTCACGAAACAACTTTTTAAGGCTAAGATGCATGATGGGCAGTCAGTCCAAGATCACTGTCTGATGATGATCAAGGACATGGAAGAGCTTAAGAAGCTCGGTGTGAAGTTAGACTTGGATCTACAGAACGATATTATTCTGCAATCCTTGACTGATGCATATGGGCAATTCATCATGAATTACCACATGCATAAACTTCAAAATTCCTTGGCCGAATTAATGAATATGCTGGTCACTGTTGAGCTTTCTATGAAAGGTTCTAAAGGCTTAGTTCTTGCTATGGAACGGACTTCTTCCAGAAAAAATCTTATGGAAAGAAAAAGAAATCTGTGAAAAAGTAGAAGGTGGAAGGAACAAAGAAGAAGAAGGCAGAGCCGAAGAAAAAGGCAGATGTCAAAGAAAAGTGTTTCCATTGCAACAGCGATGGCCATTGAAAGCGGAACTACCCACTTACCTGGCCACCCTGAAGAATAAGAAGGAAAGTCCTTCTGGAGGTATGCTCATTATTCGAGCAAAACATGAATGCGAAATGACCTAGGGATAGTCCAAATGATAGATATCTACGGCACCTGAGATTAGGTTATATAGCAGAAGATAGGATCAACAAATTGGAGAAAAATGGGCTATTGAGTCCATTGACTTCCAAGTCATATCCAACTTGTGAATCTTGTCTCCAAGACAAAATGACCAAACTCCCTTTTGTAGGACATGGGGAGAGGGCCACAGATCTCCTTGCCCTAGTACATACTGATGTGTGCGGCCCATTTGATGTGCCGGCTGGAGGTAATTTTATCTACTTCATTATCTTTATCGATGATTTGTCTAGGTATGGGTATGTGTATCTTATGAAACATAAGTCTGAAGCTTTTAAAAAGTTCAAAGAATTCAGACATGAAGTAGAAAAATAAACTGAAAAATCTATTAAGATTCTTCAATCAGATCGAGGAGGTGAATACCTTAGCCAAAAATTTTTAGACTATCTCAAGGATAATGGCATAGTCTCTCAATGGACCCCACTAGGAATACCTTAACTTAATGAAATTTTAGAATGGAGAAATCGGACTCTATTGGATATGGTTCGATCCATGATGAGCTTCACAGATCTCCCTGATTTTCTTTGGGGACATTCATCTATTGAATAGGGTTTCCTCTAAGATCGTTCCTACAATACCGTATGAGATATGGCATGGTAAGAAACTAAGTCTGAGTCATCTCAAAATTTGGGGTTGTCCGGCTCATGTCAAAAGACAACAAGCGAACAAGTTAGAGTTTAGGTCCTTTAGAGATCGATTCATAGGATATCCTAAAGAGTCATTAGAATACTATTTCTACATTCCAGAAGAGCATAATGTGATTATGAGTCGACATGCCATCTTTCTTGAAAAATAATTTATTCAAGATAGCGGCATTAGAAAGTAGATTAAGCTTGATGAGAAAGTCTCACAAGTACAACGAGCTAAGGACCAATTGGAACCAAATCAGGTTGAGCCAATAAGAACACTACCTCCTTCACCTCGTAGATCGAAAAGAGTTTTTCATCCCCCTAAAAGATACTTAGGTATTATTTTAGAGAAAATATTCCTCATAGGTAATGGTGCTCATGGTGATGATTCCAAAACCTACAATGAGACGATATCAGATATCGACTCCGAGAAATGGCTAGAGGTAATGCAGTCAGAAATTGACTCGATGCACTCAAACCAAGTTTGGACCTTGGTAGATCCACCAGAAGGTATAGTACCTATTGGGTGTAAATGGATCTTCAAGAGAAAGATTGGTGCAGATGGAAATGTGGAGACATTTAAGGCTAGACTAGTGGCAAAATGTTATAGTTAATGTGAAGGCATTGACTATCATGATACCTTTTCCCCAGTGGCTATTGTAAAATCCATCCATACATTGCTTGCCATTGCAGCCTATTTCGATTATGAAATATGGCAAATGGATGTGAAAACGGCATTCTTGAACGGATATCTTGAGGAAGATATCTATATGGAACAGCTGCTAGGTTTCACATCCAGTGATACTGATCACAAGGTTTGCAAGCTGCAAAGATCCATATATGGACTTAAGCAAGCATCTTGGAGCTGGAACACTCATTTCAATGATGTGATCAAAACGTTTGGTTTCATCAAAAATGAAGAGGAATCGTGTGTCTTCAAAAAGGTCAGTGAGAGTGCTGTTGTCTTCCTCGTATTGTACGTGGATGACATCCTCCTTATTGGGAATAATATTCCCATGATGACAACAGTCAAATTATGGTTGTCCAAGGAATTCTTCATGAAAGACGTAGGTGAAGCATCCTTTATTCTAGGAATTAAGGTCTATAGGGATAGACCAAATAGGATGCTAAGACTTTCACAGAAGATGTACATAGAGAAAGTACTAAAGAGGTTTAGTATGGAAAACTCTAAGAGGGGGGATTAATATCCTTCAGACATGGTATTGATCTTTCCAAGAAGATGTGCCCTAGCACACCTGAGGAAATAGAACGCATGAACAAAATTCCTTATGCTTCTGCAATAAGGAGCCTCATGTATGCCATGCTATGTACACAACCTGATATAGCCCATGCTGTGTGTGTCACAAGTAGATATCAGTCAAATCCAGGTGAAGAACACTGGACTTTTGTGAAATATATCCTTAAGTACTTGAGAAGAACTAAGGATATGATGTTGGTCTTTGGTAACGAAGAACTCCAAGTCCAGGGATACACAGATTCGGATTTCATGTCCGATATAGATGATCGAAAGTCGACATCTGGGAGTCTGTTTGTGTGCAATGGTGGTGCTGTCAGCTGAAAGAGTTTCAAGCAAACCATGATAGCAGATTCCACCATGGAAGCAGAATATATCGCTGCATCAGAGGTTGTGAAGGAATCATTCTGGTACAAGAAGTTTGCTGCAGAAATTGGAGTAATGCCATCAGATGCTATTCCTCTATACTGCGACAACAATGGCACCATAGCCCTTGCTAAGGAGCTTGAGGTCTCACCAGAAATCCAAGCACATTGAGTGGTGATACCACCTCATCCGCGATTACCTCGAGAAGGGTTATGTCGAGGTCAAGAGAGTAAACTCCATAGATAATATGGCAAACCTACTTACAAAGCTGTTGGGCCAGCAGAAGATCGAAGCCCACCTTGAGAAGGTGGGACTTAGACTTGTAGCCAATTGGCTTTAGGACAAGTGGAAGATTGTTAGATATATGTGCCCTAGAAGCCAAAATTGGCTGACACTTGTAATATGCTTCTAGGGGCAACAATATAATTTTGACTAATATCAATAAAATGGGTTATTTTCTATCACATATGTATATTTAGTGTCTGTGATACATCCTTTGAGTTAATGGTAATGATAATTCATATTTTCAAGAGTTGAAAATTTAAGACATGAATAATCATTATTAACTCATAAAATGCTCCCGACCATAGGATCATCACGAGGATGGTGATTGATCTGGAAGGTTGGTATACAATCGCTTCTCTTTAGTAAATGAGTCTTGAGTCTATGGTGTGGAGACACTGAAGTGAGAGTACAGGTACTCGTTAGAGAATGAGGGCACTGAGCGTGACCACCTCGAGTAGTCATTAGGGAGTCTACCTTCTCGTCAATGACTGACTCGATGCTACAGTAGTGTGTCTGGTTCTTTGACCTGAGATGCATCGACAGTTCACCTTGAGGGTGTTATAGTTTGACTACACCATTACTCGGTCTTCTAGCCATTCAAAATCCTAAGGTGTATGTTTGCTATAGCATGTTCATTGTAGGAACTGGATAGCATCAAGATGGAATCTATCTACCTCGGTGGTAGAGGAACAGCCATATGATGATCATGAGAATCAAGTCCAGAAGCCCATGGCCATGGTAGAGTGAAATAATAGAAAGGGTTTCCATTTAGATTTTCACATTGGACTTGAAATCGAATGATTACATCATATGATAGAAACTAGGGTTTGACGAGTTCACCTTAACCCTAATCTGATCGGGGCTCAAGATAGAAGAACTTAATCACGTAGATAGCTGCACCAAGAGGTTCGCATTTAGTTTTGATGGGTTGCCACCATATACTACTAGGTGTCACTGGTGGATTTTGGGAGCAATAAGAATGATTTAGATGATCGATCATTCTAGTTGTTCGAATGAGAAGAGTTCTGATCCATCGAAAGAAGTTTCGATGATGTCGATGATAGAGATCATGACATATCCCATTACCATACAGAACTGAACCTAATCGGATCACACAAACAAGGGTTTGAATCTGGTGATCATCAATTGAACTAATCCAGTTCAATTGATCTGAATGAGATTCAATTAGGTTCAAGAAAATCATGCTAGCACTCGATTGAACCTAATGTTCTTCTTTTACTATCATAAATAGTTGTCCAGACTGAGCCAAAAGAGTTTGTGCTCATTTAGAGGCTTTCACTTTGTCTGACTAGAGTTTATCCAAGTCAAAAAAGGTTGTCTTATTTTGTAAGACTTTACCTGCCATTTTTGGTCACCTGCCATTTCTCATTCTTTGACTTTGGTCAAAAGTTGACCTTTGACTGGTCAAACATTAACCATTGACACTTTGACTTTTGTCCATGTGTCACGCACCTATTGGAGGGCTGGTGTGGGCTTGTCCTCTTGCCAGAACCTGACAAGGAGGAGAGTGCACGCCACCCTTGGCGTGTGCCCAAGCTGGAGGTGCCCAGGAGTCCCTATTGGATAGGGACTCCATCTTTTTTTTGGATTCCGATTAGAGTTCTCCTAAGAACCAACTTTGACTGATCTTAGGCACCCTCTAAGGAGGAATCCAGGGGACTCTATTCCCACCAATCAGATTTAGATCTGATTTCACAAAGGGTTATTTTTGGTTGGGAAGAAGAGGAGTTGGATCATGCTTAGTCTATAAATAAGATCCTGCGCCCAACTCAAAGAGCATCACAATTCTCCATGCCCTAAGGCTGCTTCTCCTCTCCTCCTCCATGCCAAATCCACCTTCTTCCTCTCCTCTCAACGTCCAAAAGGAGTTTTGGACCTTGGTTGGTGCAATCCAGATGAGAGAAAGATGACTGAAAGCTAGAAGGCTGCGTTGCTGCAAAGGACAACTGCTGATCTTCAAAAGGAGTTTTGAAGATCCTCTAGATCAGATCTAGATTTGATTTTTGGAGATGTGATAGAGAAGAAGAGGATCTCCAGATCTAGCCTGAGTGAATATCGATAGAGGCCAGGCACTTGCGTGGCTAGATCCAGAACCTTCCGCTGCTTACAGGATCATCAACGGATAATAGGATTACCCACTTCAAGATAAATTAAATTTAATTTAATTTATCTAAATTTATTTTATTTCTTAAAATATTAAGAATTAGATCAAAAACATCCCAGATCTGATATGGATCAAAGAAAAAAAAATTTGAAATATATCTCTTGATCTGATCAGATCTGAACGAACCTGGATCGAGAAATCATAATTTTCCTTCAATCCTCCTTATTGGGAATGATATTCTAATGTTCATCATAGTTAAAATATGGTTATCTAAAGAATTCTCCATAAAAAACCTAAGAGAAGCATCCTTCATTCTAGAAATCAAGGTCTATAGAGATAGACCAAATAGGATGCTAGGTCTTTCACAGAAGATGTACATAAAGAAAGTGCTAAAGAGGTTTATAATGGAGAACTCTAAGAGGGGATTGGTACCCTTCAGACATGGCATTCATCTCTCTAAGAAAATGTGTCTCAACTCACCTGAGGAGATTGAATGCATGAGCAAGATTTCTTATGCTTCAGCAATAGGAAGACTCATGTATGCTATGTTATGTACACAACCTGATATAGCCTTTGCTGTGAGTGTCACTAGTAGATATAAGTCGAATTCAGGTGAAGAACACTGAACTTCTGTGAAATGTATCCTTAAGTATTTGAGAAGAACTAAAGATATGTTGTTGATTTTTGGTAATGAAAAACTCCAAGTCTAGGGGTATACAGACTCGAATTTTATGTCCGATATAGATGATTGAAAGTCGACATCTGGGAGTCTGTTTGTATGTAATGATGGTGCTATCAGTTAGAAGAGTATTATTATCCACAATATTCTAGGTATCATCTAGCTCTGATACCAAATTGTAGACCCATGATATCGCTCGAATGCCAATCATCCTTGACATCATAAGCACCCCGATACCATGTTGTGAAAGCTCCTGATCTTTAGCACGGATCTGAAGGAACCTATGACATTCTCTATGGGCAGCATACCACCGATCCTCCACCTGGATCTATGATGGGGTGCCTCCCTCCTTGGGCTTGAGGGAGACGCCCCCTTCTGTAGGGCTTTTTCAAGAACCCTAGGATGGTAAATCTAGAGAGAAGAGAAGAAGAGAGTTGAGGATGAAAAGGTCTGTATTCCACAGCATTTATAGCATTATGAAACCCTAATACAATGTTTGTATTTATACATAACCATTAGGTCCAACCAAAAAACTCTTCGGCTAACCCAATACATGAAAGCACTCATCGAACCCATGTACACCCATGTCTCCCATGCTCTTATCCTCTAGATCTAGATCCGACCCATACATGAATTAGCCCCCTTAAGATCTCTCAAACCAGGCCTTAAGATCCCTAGGATCAACCCAGATCCTAGCCCAAAATAGACCCTCGTGTAACTCTACCCGTGCACTGAGTTGGCTTAGTCTCAGCATTGAGCCGGCTAAGTTCCACCGAGTCGGCTCAGTCTGTAACTGAGCTGGCCCAATCTTGTGCCGTGCCAACAGTCCTAAATGCGTAGCTCTCTATTTTGCCATGCACTGATACTTAGTCGATCTAGTTTTGGACTAAGCTGACTAACCTGCAAAAAATATTCTTTCTGCAGTCTTGATTCTCTGGCTTTGGTTCCTTATTGCATCTTGTGTCCTAGATTTTTGAAGCACCAACCAAGCCCCTGGAATCTCCAGAGCCAACCCCCTGACTCCTTCCGTGGCCTTCCAAGGCTTGGGAGCACCACAAATCCTCATATCTCCACCTTGGTGCCCCAAGGCTTAGCAAATCCCTCGGTAATGACCTTTTGCACATTCTCACTGTCCCTGCACACTCGAAAGCATTTGTGCAAGCATCTCCTCCACCAATGCTCTTCAGTTGTTGTGCACCTTTGAGGCCTTCGGGATGACCGCCTCCACTGCTGAAGACTTATGCTTGCTTCTTGGCACCATCCTAGAATTGTAGGATCCCTTCTGCTTAATAGCTACATCACTTTTTCTGGACTTTTCTTGAGAACCCATAGTGTTCCTATACCGACACTCGCTATAAACCCTGAAATGGCCTCATCAGAACTATGCCTATCCTCCTGCACATGCTGCTCCATCTAAAACTATGCATCTCTAGTGCTAGTGCTAGGATATCGATCCTCCCGCACCCCTCTGCTCTGAACTCATATCAAATTTCTCTCCAATTATGAAACTACCTCTCTAGAGCTCCACCTATATCTGAAGTCCACCTGATATCGTAGAAGCCGACTCTATCACCAAGTCCCTCAAGGCCAACCATCCAATGCTGCACTGTTGGGCTTGCTGCTATACCTCAAAAACCATTGCTGCCACTTCGAACCATCCGCACTCCATGAACCCCTTTGAAGCTGTCTTGGATACCTCCGCAACCCATGGGCACCTCCAAAACTCAAGAGCTCATCCAACTCTTCTGAAACCAGTGAGTAAACCCTAGGAAATTCTATCCTAGTCCTCTTCTATCCCTACACCAGCCATCGCTTCAGTTGTGTTCGGAGAACCATCCTCCACCTAAACCATGACTCTCCTTGGTGCCCCTGTAGAAGAAACTTGATCCATGATACTTTCGACTGCTAGAGACCTCCTGGCACTCCTTGAGACCCCCTGACTCTCCTTAAGATCTGCATTCGGTCTTCCTAAGATACCACTGACACTCTCTGCTGAGATACACACCTTGACTGCTGCACCACTGAGCCTCTCTCAGCCCCTGCCTCCAAGGAAGCGCTTCTGTAGCACTCCAGTGCTCCCTGACTCATCTCTACGTCGCTCTATAGCCACCTAGTTCTAACCTGCTGGACTTCCATGGATCATCCATCTCCATCACTCTCAAGGCTTCATAAATCCATGCTCTGATCAAATCGTTGAATACATCTTCGACTACTTTCCCACCTTCCAGACAGCGAAAGACGTATGGTCGCTTCTTCAGCTTTCCTTCAATCATTACCTCTTGGGAAACCTCTCTTCAATAGCCCTACACTGCCCATCTTCCTAGAGAACCATGATGCTCTCTACTGAGATGCCTCCGTCTGCTACTGCATCATCGAGCCTCTCTCAGCCCTACATCTTCAGAAAAATACTACTGCAGTACTCTAGCACTCTCTGCCTATCACATAACCATCATACACCCCGACCTTTCCACCAAGACTGATCAGCAAATCATGCACCAAATCCTTCCACCCTGAGAAAATCTCTTCCTGTTAATCTTCTCAACCTCCATCTTTAACTCGCTGCTCCTGGTTGGCCAAACCACAGCAGTAACAAGATTGATTTGAAACATACCATGGAATCCTTATGTAGACTTTTTATTTCATCTTGTGCAACTTCTCCTTCCCTTCCATGCACCATCAAGCTTTGAAACTTGGCTCTGATACCATATTATCGTCTACAATATTTCAGGCATCACCTAGCTCTGATACCAATTTATAGATCCATGATATCGCTCGAATGCCAATCATCCTTGACATCATAAGCACCTTAATACCATGTTGCAGAAGCTCCTGATCTTTAGTACGGATCTGAAGGAACCTGTGATGTTTTCTATGGGCAGCACACCACCGATCCTCCACTTAGATCTATGATGGGGCACCTCCCTCCTTGGGTTTGAGGGAGACGCCCCCTTCTCTAGGGCTTCTTCAAGAACCCTAGGGCAGCAACTCTAGAGAGAAGAGAAGAAAAGAGTTGAGGGAGAAAAGGTCTGTATTCCACAGCATTTACGACATTATGAAAATCTAATACAACCTATGTATTTATACATAGCCATTAGGCCCGACCAAAAAACTCTCCGGCTAACCTAATACATGAAAGCACTCACTGAGCCCATGTACACCCATGTCTTCCATGCTCTCATCCTTTGGATCTAGATCCGACCCATATATGAATTAGCCCCCTTAAGACCTCTCAAACCAGGCCTTAAGACCTTTAGGATCAACCCAGATCCTAGCCCAAAATAGATCCTTATATAACTCTGCCCGCACACTAAACCGGCTAAGTTTCACTGGGTCGGCTCAGTCTATAATTAAGCCAGCTCTCTATTTTGCCTATGTACTGAGACTTAGCCGATCTAGTTTTAGACTAAGCCGGCTAACCTATAAAAAATCTTCTTTCTATAGTCTTGAGTCTCCGACTTTGGTTCCTTGCTTCACCTTATGTCCTAGGTCTTTGAAGCACCAACCAAGCCCCGAAATTCTCAGAGCCAACCCCCTGACTTCTCCCATGGCCTCCCAAGGCTTGGGAGCACCATAAATCCTCATAAGGAGTTCTAAGAAAATAGTAATAGCAGATTCTACCATGGAAGCAGAGTACATCACTATGTTAGAAGCTACGAAGGAGGCATTTTGGTACAAGAAGATCCCCATAGAGATCGGAGTGATGCTATCGGATGCCATTCCTCTGTACTATGATAATAATGGCACCATAGCCCTTGCTAAGAAGCCGAGGTCTCACCAAAAATCCAAGCATATAGAGCGGTGATACCACCTCATCCACAATTACCTCGAGAAAGGTTACGTTGAGATCAAGAGAGTCAACTCCGCAGGCAATGTGGCAGACCCACTTACAATGCCGTCGGGCTAGCAGAAGATCGAACCCTACCTTGACAAGATGGGACTTAGATTTGTAGCCAATTGGCTTTAGGTCAAGTGAAAGTTTGTTAAATATGTGTGCCCTAGAAGCAAGATTGACTGACACTTGTAATACACTTCTAAGGATAAAATTATAATTTTGACTAAAAATAATAAAATAAGTTATCTTTTATCATAGTGTGTATTTGAAAGTGTCTGTGATACATCCATTGAGTTAATGATAATGATAGTTCATATATTCAAGAGTTGAAAATTTAAGACATGAATTTTCATTATTAACTCATAAAATACTCCTGATTGTAGGATCATTATGAGGATGGTGATTGATTCGAAAGGTTGGTGTACGATCGCTTCTTTAGAAAAGATGAGTCTTGAGTCTATGATGTAGAGACACCAGAGTGAGAGTACAGATACTCGTTAGAGAACGAGGGCACTGAGCATGACCACCTCGAGTAGTCATGAAAAAGTCCACCATCTCGTCAATGACTGGCTCGAAGCTGCAGTGGTGTGTCTAGTTCTTTGACCTGAGGTGCATCGATAGTTCACCTTGAGGGTGTTATAGTTTGACTACACCATAACTCAGTCTCCTAGCCATTCAGAACTCTAAGGTGTATGTTGGCTATAGCATGTTCATTGTAGGGATTGGATTGCACCAATAGGAGATCTATCTACCTTGGTAGATGAGGAGCAACCCTATGATGATCATGAGAATCAAGTCCATAAGCCCATGGCCATGGTAGAGTGAAATAATGAAAAGAGTTTCTATTAGGATTTTCACATTGGACTTGAATCGAATGATTAATTAATATGACAGAAATTAGGGTTTGACGAGATCACCTTAACCTTAATTCGGTTAGGGCTCAAGATAGAGGAACCTAATCACACAGGTAACTACACCGAGAGGTTCGTTTTTAGTTCTGATGGATTGCCACCATATGCTGCTAGATGTCACTGGTAGATTTTTGGAGCAATTAGAATGATTTGGATGATCGATCATACTAGTTGTCTGAATTAGAAAAGTTCTGATCCATCAAAAGATATTTTAATAATGTCGATGATAGAGATTGCAACATATCCTATTACCATACGAAATTCAACCTACTTGGGTCACATAAATAAGGGTTTGGATCTAGATATCATCAATTGGACTAACCTAGTTCAATTGATTTGAATAAGATTCAATTAGGTTTAAGAAAATCATGCTAGCACATGATTGAGCCTAATGTTCTCCTTTAATAATCATTAAAGCTTGTCTCGAGTGAGCCAAATGTGTTTGGGCTCACTCAGGAACCTTTATTTGGTCTGACTGAAACTTGTCTAAATTAAAAATGGGTTGTCTTAATTTATGAGATAAATTTAAAACAACATCTGCCATTTTTCATCACCTGCTAAATCTTATTTTCGGACATTGGTCAAATATTGATCTTGAACACTTAGACATCTGCTCATGTGTCATGCACCTATAGGAGAGTACCTGGAGCCTTATCCCCCTACAAAAAAGTAGACAGGAAGGGGGCACACACCTAGGTAGGTGTGCACCCCATGAGGATAAAAGATGGAGTCCCATACAAATGGGACTCCAGGTTGCTTCAGAGAATTAAACTGTGTGGTGCCAAGAAGTCTTGTTTAACCCAATCTTGGTGCCACCTAAGGAGGGTTTTGACAGTCTCTCATCTGATTGGAATAGATGATGTCATCCCATCAATCAAATTTAGATCTGATTGCACAAAGGGCCATGATTGGTCGGGATGATATGGCATTGCATGGCACAGCAGGGTCTATATTAACCCTATCTGCATCTAGAATTGAGAGCTTCTACCTTTAGCCCATGCCATAAAGCCTCTCTTCCTCCTTCCCCATGCCACCCTCTAGTCCTCTCTCCCCTCTCCATGCCTAAGGGGTTTTGCGCACGAGTAAGGTCCGATCCAAGCAAGTAAAAGGTGCCAGGAAAGGAATAAGGCAGTACTATTGCAAGAGATAATGGTTGTTTTTCAAAAGAGTTTTTGAAAACCTTCAAGATTAGATCTAGATCTAATTTTTGAAGGATTGATTGAGAAGGAGAAGATCTCTAGATCCTATCCGAGTGGATATCGGTGGAGGCAAGTGCTTGCATGGCTACATCCAGAACCTCAGACAAATATCGGGATCATCATAGGATAATTAAATTATCCAAAATAAAGATATAATTAAATTAGATTTAATTTTAATTTTATTTATTTTATTTTATCAGATAAATAAGATCAAATCAAAAGAGTCTTAGATCTGATTAGGATCTTAGAATTTTTCTTTTTTAAAATATTCTTCTTGATCCGATTCGATCTAAACGAACTTGACTCAAAAAATAAGTTTTTTCCTTCACAGGGCTAGACCAAGAATGTAAAGCTTGATAACAGTCAAGCTGAGTGCTTCTTCTGCAAGAAGCCGGGACACTAGAAGAGGAATTATCCTTAATACATTGCCTTCCTGAATCAAAATAGGTCGAGAAAGAAGCAAGTTATTGCTGGACAAGATATTTATATGATAACTTCTTGCAATTTCTCTATTTATGATATTACTGACTAGATATTGGATACTGGTAACCCTTACCATATTTGCAATTCGTTGTAGGAGTTTTAGGTTAGTCGGAGATTCGAGCAAGGTGAGAGATTTTTGAATGTTAGAGATGAAAGACCAATTCTAGTTCTAGCATTAGTGGTAGACTCGCTTATGACTGCTCAAGATGGTCAGGCTCAGTGCCCTCGTTCTCTAATGAATATCTATACTCTCACTATGGTGTCTACACACCATAGACTTAAGACTCATCCATCTTAAGAAAGCAATCGTACACCAATCTTTTAGATCGATCACCATCCTCATGATGATCCTACGGTTAGGAGCAGTTTATGAGTTAATTATAAGAACTCATGTCTTAAATTTTTAACTCTTGGAAATATAAATTATCATTATCATTAACTTAAAGGATGTATCACAGACACAATGTACACAATATGATAGAATAAAAATAACCCTTTATTAATTTTAAGTCAAAATTATAAAATTTTTCCTAAAAATGTATTATAAGTGTCAGCCAATCTAGCTTCTAGAACACTCATCTAACAAACTCCCACTTGACATAAAGTCAATTGGCTACAAATCTAAGTCCCATCTTCTCAAGGTGGGCTTCAATTATCTGCTGGCTCAATTGCTTCATCAAGGGTCAACCACATTATCTGCAGTGTCGAATCTCTTAACCTCAACATATCTCTTCTCGAGGTAATCACGTATGAGGTAATATCACCACTCAATATGCTTTGACTTCTGATGAGACCTCGACTCCTTAGCTAGGATTATGACACCATTGTTATCGCAGTTTAGAGGGATGGCATTCGTTGGCATCACTCCAAGCTCTGCAATGAACTTCTTGTACAAAAATGCTTCTTTTATAGCTTCTGATGCAGTAATGTACTCAACTTCCATGGTGGAGTCTACAATCACTATTTGCTTGGAACTCTTCTAGCTAACGGCTCCATCATTGCATATAAACAGACTTTCAGCTGTCAACTTTCGATCATCTATGTTGGACATGAAGTTCGAGTCTGTATACCCTTGGACCTAGAGTTCTCCATTTTAAAGATCAGAAACATATCCTTAGTGCTTCTCA
>QRFJ01004426.1:22240-46232 GCA_006176705.1 Cocos nucifera
CATTAACTTAAGACTCATCCATCTTAAGAAAGCAATCGTACACCAATCTTTTAGATCGATCACCATCCTCATGATGATCCTACGGTTAGGAGCAGTTTATGAGTTAATTATAAGAACTCATGTCTTAAATTTTTAACTCTTGGAAATATAAATTATCATTATCATTAACTTAAAGGATGTATCACAGACACAATGTACACAATATGATAGAATAAAAATAACCCTTTATTAATTTTAAGTCAAAATTATAAAATTTTTCCTAAAAATGTATTATAAGTGTCAGCCAATCTAGCTTCTAGAACACTCATCTAACAAACTCCCACTTGACATAAAGTCAATTGGCTACAAATCTAAGTCCCATCTTCTCAAGGTGGGCTTCAATTATCTGCTGGCTCAATTGCTTCATCAAGGGTCAACCACATTATCTGCAGTGTCGAATCTCTTAACCTCAACATATCTCTTCTCGAGGTAATCACGTATGAGGTAATATCACCACTCAATATGCTTTGACTTCTGATGAGACCTCGACTCCTTAGCTAGGATTATGACACCATTGTTATCGCAGTTTAGAGGGATGGCATTCGTTGGCATCACTCCAAGCTCTGCACTGTAACCTTCTTGTACAAAAAATGCTTCCTCTTTTAGCTTCTGATGCAGTAACGTACTCATCCATGGTGGAGTCTACAATCACTATTTGCTTTGTTGGTTTTTGGTAATGGAGAACTCCAAGTCCAGGGGTATGCTGACTTGAATTTTATGTCTGATGTAGATGATCGAAAGTCGACATCTATGAGTCTGTTTGTGTGTAATGGTGGTGCTGTCAGTTGGAAGAGTTTTAAGCAGACAGTGATAGCAGATTCCACCATGGAAGCAGAGTAGATCACTGCATCAGAAGCTATGAAGGAGGCATTCTAGTACAAGAAGTTTGCCACAGAGATCGGAGTGATGCCATCAGATGCCATTTCTGTATACTGCGACAACAATGGTGCCATGGCCCTAGCTAAGGAGCTGAGGTCTCACTAGAAATCTATGCACATCGAGTGGCAATACCACCTCATCCACGATTACCTCGAAAAGGATCACGTCGAGGTCAAGAGAGTCGACTCCGCAGACAATGCGGTAGACCCACTTACAAAGTCATTGGGCCAATAGAAGATCAAAGCCCATCTTAAGAAAATGGGACTTAGAATTATAGCCAATTAGCTTTAGGTCAAGTGGGAGTTTGTTAGATATATGTGCTTTAGAAGCCAGAATTGGCTGACACTTGTTATATACTTCTAAGGATAAAATTATAATTTTGACTATAAATAATAAAATAGGTTATTTTCTATCACAATATGTATTTAGTGTTTCTGATACATCCCTTGAGTTAATGATAATGATAATTCTTATTTTCAAGAGTTGAAAATTTAAGACATGAATTTTCATTATTAACTCATAAAATGCTCCTAACCATAAGATCGTCATGAGGATGGTGATTGATTCGGAAGGTTGGTGTACAGTTGCTTCTTTATAGTAGATGAGTCTTGAGTCTATGATGTAGAGACATCGGAGGGAGAGTATAGGTACTCGTTAGAGAACAAGGGCACTGAGCGTGACCATCTCGAGCAGTCATTAGGATGTCTACCTTCTCGTCGATGATAGCTTGAAGCTACAGTGGTGTGTCTGGTTCTTTGATCTGAGGTGCATCGGCAGTTCACCTAGAGGGTGTTATAGTTTGACTACATCATGACTCGATCTCCTAGCCATTCAAAATCCTGAGGTGTATGTTGGCTATAACATGTTCATTATAGGAATTGGATTGCACCAAAAGGGATTCTATCTACCTCAATAGATGAGGAGCAGCCATATGATGATCACGAGAATCAAATCCATAAGCCCATAGCCATGGCAGAGTAAAATAATAGAAAGAGTTTCTATTAAGGTTTTCATATTGGATTTGAATCGAATGATTAATTCATATGACGGAAATTAGGTTTTGATGAGTTCACCTTAACCCTAATCCGATCGGAGCTCAAGATAGAAGAACTTAATCACACAGATAATTGCACTTTGAGGTTCATTTTCAATTTTGATGGGTTGCCACCATATACTGCTAGGTGTCACTGGTGAATTTTGAGAGCAATTAGAATGATTTGGATGATCGATCATTCTAGTTGTTTGAATCAAAAAAGTTCTGATCTATCAGAAGGTGTTTCGATGATGTCGATGATAGAGATCACAACATATCTTATTACCATACAGAACTGAACCTAACTGAGTCATACAAATAAGAGTTTGGATCTAAATATCATCAATTGGACTAACCCAATTCAATTGATTTGAAATAGATTCAATTAGGTTTAAGAAAATCATGCTAGCACACGATTGAGCCTAGTGTTCTCCTTCAATAATCATCAAATGTTGTCTCGACTGAGCCAAATGTATTTAGACTAACTCAGGTACCTTTACTTGATCTGACTGGAGCTTATCCAGGTCAAAAAAGGATTGTCTTAATTTATATGATAAATTTGAGACAATACTTGCCATTTTTCATCACCTGCTAATTCTTATCTTTTGACTTTGGTCAAACGTTGACCTTTGACACTTAGATATCTATCCATGTGTCATGCACCCATAGGAGAGAGATTTGACCTTTTATCCCCCTGCTAGAAACAAGAAAGGAGGGGGTGCATGCCTAGGGAGGCATGCACCTAAGGATAATGATGCCTGGAGTCCCATACAGATGGGACTTCAGGTTGCTTCATGGTATCAAACTAGGTGGTTCCAAAGACTCTACTTTGATCGGTCTTGGCACCACCTAAGGATGTTTGAGAGGGGCTCTCATCTGATAGGATTAGGTGATATCATCCCACCAATCAGATTTAGATCTGATTGCACGTAGAGATGTGATTAGCGGGGATGATGTGGCACTGCATGGCGTAGCAGGGTCTATATAAACCCTATCTATGCCTAGGTTTGAGAGGGCTCTCCCCTTGCCCATGTCACATAGCCCTCTCTTCTATCTTTCATGCCTACATCTGATCCTCTCTCTACTCTCCACGCCCAAGAGGCTTTGGGCTCCAGTTTGGTGCGATCCAGGCAAGAGAAAAGCGACAAGAAAGGAAGAAGGCAGCACTACTGCAAGAGATGACATTGGATCTTCAAAAATTATTTTGAAGATCTTCAAGATTAGATCTAAATCTGATCTTTGGAGAAAAGATTGAGAAGAAGATCTCTAGATCCTGCCCGAGTGGATATCGATAGAGGCCAGGCGATTGCATGGCTGCATCCATAACCTCAGTAAATCAGCAGGATCATCATAGGATAATAAGATTACCCAAGAATATGGTATAAATTAAATCTAATTTAATTTAATTTATTTTATTTTATTAGATTCATCAAATTAGATTTGAAAAGTATCAAATCTGATATAGATCTAAGAAAAAAATTTTTGAAATATTTCTCTTGGTCAAATTAAATCTGAATGAACTTGACCCAGAAAACAGGATTTTCCCTTCAGCTAGTGGGTTGGATGCAGATATTTTTCTTTTTTTGTTGAGAGTCAAAGTTTGTAGTTAGATTTTATAATTAAGACTTGACCAATTTATTTAGGGATTCAATTTTAAATAAATTAGCTTTCACTATTTTCTTGGATCCTTACACTCCCTCTATAGAGATGCAAAAATCTCCACGATTATTGATTTTTAGTGGGTGGTGCAGTCCCACCAACCGATTCATCATCTCATCTAATAGTTATTGGTGATGGGTTAGCCAATGAGTAAACAACTGTTATCCAATGATTTTCTAATCATGGTGCACCCAGACAAGGTCTCTAATTCATGAATCTCACCATGCTCGAAATATTGATCCACTCCTTAGTTAAGTCAGACCCACCATTTGCATAGATTGGATTCCTAATTGGATCTCTCATCGTATCCAAAATATTGAGCCCAATCCATCCTCCAGCTCGTAGCATCTAATACCTAATAGACATGGTTCCATCTTTTCGGTGCAACCGAACCACTGTGACCAGTTGCGAACAATCAACCCCAAAAAAGGTCCGCATATCTATAATGGTCGAAAATCTTAGACTTAATCTTTTCTTAGGAAGATTTGATTTAGGTCTCTTTAAACTTGACTTGACAAAGCCATAACAATTATGACTAATCTAGTGGCATGGGTTGGCTTGGATTATTAGCCACCTTAGATCAAAACTGAGCCAACAAATATGGCCAGATAAATAAGATCGGTGGAAGGGATATGCCATGAACTCAACAAGAATGCATTCAAGTTGAGTAGCTCCTAATTAAAAACCAGTCGATCATATCTGCCAAACTTACCTTAGACACCAAATTATTGAGTCAGAACCAATCGGATTAGCTTGCAATCTAGACTCTAACCACTGAGCCTAATTAAGTCTTAACTTAATCAATCACTCATGTGACTCAACCATGTCCCAGACTTAATCCTATTAGGCTGGTCAATTTAAGCACTCTTGGTCCCATCTAACCATCCCTTGATTCGGTTTGATCAACCACTAGACCTAATTGAGCTACCCAAGCCCGAAACCAATTTTATGAATATATCTTAGATATAAAAATTTTTAATTTTAGACCTAATATATTTTATAATCTTAATTCTTAATTAAGTTTAGAATTTATAAATAAAATATGTATATAAAATTTTAGGATTTCAGGATCTAGGATTTTGCAGAAAATAAATTTTTTGATTTTTGATTAAGGATGAATGCGCAGCATCCCTATACATCATAAGAACATCCCATCAAATGAGAGGAGAGGATGTTTAAATCCTACTTCATTCTTATGATCGGATGGCCAAGGAGAATGTCTTAATCAGAAACATTATAAATCTACAAAACTAGTTAGATCGACATTATATATCATATATATAAAAATTGATCTAACTAAAAATATATTTTGCATACATCTCATGTATAATATCATGCATGTTTTCAAATCTAAATTATCTCTTAAACATCTAAAAAATAAGATTTAAATTTGATCATATCAAATTAAAATTTATTTTAGATAATTTTGTAGTACTATTCTATAACTAGTCTAAACATGCATCTATCATATCTCATATGAACAAATTAAATAAATTTATTTTCTATTTTTTAGATCTAATTATAATATTTATAATATCAAAAAATAATAAATAAATAAATTTAAAAAATTATAATTAATTAAATTAAAATTATGATTATGCTAGACTACACGTAGAATAATTCTTTTTCTAGCCTAGTCATGCATCTCATACATCTTAGATCTAGATAATTTAATTTTTTAGTTTTTTGATTTTAGATCTAATCATATCTAATGTGATACCTAAAATTATCTAATTATTAGATTAAAAATAAATTAAAATTATATCTAATGAATTATGAAACTTGGCTCTGATACCAATTGAAGGAAAAAATCTATTTTTCGGATCAGATTCATTCAGATCTGATTGGATCAAGAGAAATATTTTTTAAAAAAAATTTCTAAGAACCTAATTAGATATGAGACTCTTCAAATCTAATCTTTTTTAACTGATAAAATAAAATAAATAAAAATAAAATTAAATCTAATTTAATTGTATCTTTATTTTGGGTAATCTAATTATCCTGTGATGATCTCGATGTTTGCTTGAGGTTCTGGATGTAGCCACGCAAGCGCCTGGCCTCTATCGGTATCCACTCAGACAGGATTAAGAGATCTTCTCCTACTCAATCAATCCTCCTAAAATTAGATCTAGATCTGATCTTAAAGATCTTCAAAAACTCTTTTGAAGAATAACAGTTGTCTCTTGCAGCAGTGCTGCCTTCTTCTTTTCCTGGTGTCTTTTACTTTCTTGGATCGCACCTTACTCATGCCCAAAATCCCTTGGGCATGGAGAGGAGAGAGAGGACCAAAGGGTGGCATGGAGAAGGAGGGAGAGAGGCTTTATGGCTTGGGCTAAAGGTAGAAGCTCTCAATTCTAGGTGCAGATAGGGTTTATATAGACGCTACTGCGCCATGCAGTGCCACATCATCCCGACCAATCATGACCCTTTATGCAATCAGATCTAAATTTCATTGATGGGATGACATCATCTGATCCAATCAGATGAGAGATCCTCAAAACCCTCCTTAGGTGGTGCCAAGATCGAGTCAAATATGACTTCTTAGCACTACACAGTTTAATTCCTTGAAGCAACCTGGAGTCCCATCTGTATGGGACTCCATCTTTTATCCTCATGGGGTGCATGCCTCCCTAGGCATGCACCCCCTTCCTATCTACTTTTTAGTAGGAGGGACAAGGCCCCAGGTACTCTTCTATAGGTGCATGACACATGGGCAGATGTCTAAGTATCTAAGGTCAATATTTGACCAATGTCCGAAAATAAGATTTAGCATGTGACGAAAAATGGCAGGTGTTGTCTCAAATTTATCTCATAAATTAAGACAACCCTTTTTTGATCTGAACAAGCTCCAGTCAGACCAAGTAAAGGTTCTTGACTGAGTTTAAACATATTTGGCTCAGTCGAGACAAGCTTTAATGATTATTAAAGGAGAACACTAGGCTCAATCGTGTGTTAGCACAATTTTCTTGAATCTAATTGAATCTTATTCAAATTAATTAAATTGGGTTAGTCCAATTGATGATATCTAGATCCAAATCTTTATTTGTGTGATCCAATTAGGTTCAATTCTATATGGTAATGGGATATATCGCGATCTCTATCATCGACATCATTGAAACATCTTCCAATGGATCAAAACTTTTTTGATTCAGACAATTAGTATGATCGATCATCCAAATTATTCTACTTGCTCCCAAAATCCACTAGTGACACCTAGCAACATATGGTGGCAACCCATCAGAACTGAAAGTGAACCTCTCGGTGTAGTTACCTATGTGATTAGGTTCCTTTATCTTGAGCTCCGATCGGATTAGGATTAAGGTGATCTCATCAAATCCTAATTTCTGTCATATAATTAATCATTCGATTCAAGTCCAATGTGAAAACCCTAATAAAAACTCTTTTCATTATTTCACTCTACCATGGCCATGGGCTTATGGACTTGATTCTCATGATCATCATAGGACTGCTCCTCATCTATCAAGGTAGATAGATCTCCTATTGATGCAATCCAATTTCTACAATGAACATGCTATAGCCAACATACACATCAGGATTTCGAATGGCTAGGAAACTGAGTTATGGTGTAGTTAAACTATAACACCCTCAAGGTGAACTGTTGATGCACCTTAGATCAAAGAACCAGACACACCACTATAGCTTCGAGCCAGTCATTGACGAGAAGGTAGACTTCCTTATGACTGCTCGAGGTGGTCATGCTCAGTGCCCTCGTTCTCTAACGAGTACTTGTACTCTCACTCCAATATCTTTACATTATAGACTCAAGACTCATCTATCCTAAAGGAAGCGATCGTACACCAATCTTTCAGATCAATCACCATCCTTATGATGATCTTACGATCGGGAGCATTTTATGAGTTAATAATGAAAATTCATGTCTTAAATTTTCAACTCTTGAAAATATGAACTATCATTACCATTAACTCAAGGGATGTATCATAGATACTTTCAAATACACACTATGATAGAAAATAACTTATTTTATTATTTATAGTCAAACTTATAATTTTGCCCTTAGAAGTGTATTACAAGTGTCAGCCAATCTGACTTCTAGGGCACACATATCTAACACCCTACATAGATGTCCCAGCCTGAACATGCACCTTCTTACTCTTCTTCTTCTTACTCTTTTTTTCTTTCTTAAAGGGTCGAAAACCAAAAGAAGACCCTCCCACTAAGTTTACCAACTCCTTATGGAGTTGGTGATCCTTCTCAAAGTTCTTAAGTAACCCTAGTAACCCATGGTAGTTTACTTCTAGCTTTATCATTCTATAATGAGTAAGGAATGGAAGATAAGATTTGGGCAATGAGTTTAAAATTGCATCTTTCCCTAGCTGCCCGTACAAGAAAAATCTAAGCTTGCTCAAATACCCCATCAGCTCGATCATGTATAGTACATCATCAGTGATTAATGCTCCATCCCTCATCCTAGCATTGAAGATGGCACAACTAGTCTTATACCTTTCAACGTCATGAGGTGTGCCAAAAGACTCCTTCAACACTTGAAGCATGTCTTCTAGCTTAGCAGACTCATATCTATGACTAAACTCATCACTTATGACTGCCAGTATGATACAATGCATCGTGGTTCGATCATTGAGCCACTTCTAATAAGTGTCTCTGACTGTTCCACATGCATTAGATGCTGGATCCTCAGGTGCTAGATCTGTCAGCACGTACAAGATCCATTCATGTTCTAGGATAATCTTCAACTTATGGTACCAGTTATCAAAGTTGAATCTCACTAGCTTATCATTGTCTAACAATGATCAGAGCAAAAGAAAAATGGCCATATTTGCACAAAGAAAAATCCAAATCTAATTAATAATTGATTCATTAAATCTAAAGATTTGGACTTTAATCAAAAAGTTCTTCCATTATTTCATTCGAATTGGTAGCCTCTACCTCTAATTCCAGGAATTACTAACCTTCTCGTGTTCAGAACACGATACCTGAGTCGGGGTACATAATCTCTGCAATCTAAAATCCATGGATAGAGGCTTCTCGCATCATGATGTAGCCATATGGATCATTCGGCCTCTATGGATGGTCCACACAAAGCTTCTGGTCTCGATCAGCTCTATCAGAGTGCTAGATCCTCACCAGAACCTTCAACGATTGATTTTGATCAATCTCGATCGATCACCTTCTCCTGATCATCTGAATGCTCCAGGATAACAAGGTGGTGTGGATGATTTGGTGGAGATCCGATGCTCATAGTACTCGATCTCACTTTTTGAATCCTAGGTCAAAATCCTAGGGTAACCCACACCCTGAAACCCTGGAGTCCCCACTCGTTGGATTTTTTTGACTATTAGATCACATGCCCAGAAGACCCTTATGCCCTCTCTATGATTTTTATGTGAAACACCTTTCATAAAAGATTGCCTGCCAATCTAACTTAGATCTAATCTAAGAAAGGAAGGTAAGGTGTAGAACAAGTCTTGAAAGAACCCTTGCATCGGAAATGCTCTCATGCCCTCTCTCCCTAGATTTATTCCATGAAACCAATTTTCACAAGCAGAAGAACTTTCCTATCTATGCATACACCACTTAGATCATATCTTAAGTGGGCGACCAATAAGAAAAAAATGTGAGGCATGAGTAGATAAGAAAGAAAGATGGTGCAAGAATATCTCTCTCTAAAATTTTCCATGCCCAAAAACTAGTGCCCGCACTCTATGCATTCTCCCAGAAGGACTCCTTACTCATGCATGTCCACTCAAAAAATCTATTTTAAATGGGTGACACAAGATGGGAAAAATGCATGGATTTGGGATAAGAATGAGTGGTTAGGTTTGTTCCACCCTCTTACCAATTATCTTGAATTCAAAATTCAAGATAAAAGCCAAACCTATTCCAATGCTTGGAAATGTGATTAACAACACAGAAGGACTCTCCTTCTAGTGCACACACCCACTTTTAATCTGATTAAAAGTGGCAACAAAGAGAGAGGTGGCACAAGAATAATAAGGATGGGACGTTGAAGTTATTTCAACCTCCCACTTGAATTCAAAATTCAAATGACATCCTATCATTTCTCCAATGCCAAAACTAAAGGGAAAAATGAGATTTTTCTATGTCAGGTTCGTTCAAATCTGATTGGATTGAGAGGCATATTTCAAAAAATTTTTCTTAGATCCAAATTAGATATGATAATTTTTAGATCTAATTTTATGATCTGATAAATAAGAAAATTAAATTAAATTATATCTAAATTAATATTACCTTGATTTTGGATAATCCGATTATCCGTTGATGATCCTACTGATTGCCTGAGGTTCTAGATCTAGCCACGCAAGTGCTTGGCCTCTATCGGAATCCACTTAGGTTGAATCTAGAGATCTTCTTCTTCTTTGTCATGTCTCCAAAAATTAGATCTGAATCTAATTTGGATGATTTTTGAAACTCCTTTCGAAGATCTATTATCGTCTCTGCAGTAGTGCTGCCTTCTTCCTTTCTCGTCAGCCTTTTCTTGCGTGAATTGCACTAATCTGAAGTCCAACTTTCCTTGGATGTGGAGAGGAGAGAGAGGATCAAAAAGGTGGCATGGAGGAGGGAGAGGAGTAGTCTTAGGGTGTGGCTAGGAGAAAGTTCTATCAAAGTTGGGCGCAGATAGGTCTTTATATAGACCTGCTGCACCACGCAGTGCCACATCACCTCGACCAATCATGTTGCTTCATGCAATCATATCTAAATCTGATTGGAGGAATGACATCACCTGATCCAATCAAATGAGAGACCCATAGATTCATTCTTAGATGGCACCTAAGATTGGTCAAAGTCTATAGGTGAGGATCACCTAGTTTGAATCCAAGAAGCAACCTGGAGTCCCATTCGTATGGGACTCCAGGCATCCCTATCCATGGGTGCACGCCATCCTAGGCATGCACCCCCTCCTTTCCAAATTCTAGTGAGGGGACAAGCCCCTATCTGCTCTCCAATAAGTGCATGACATATGGGCAGATGTCCAAGGATCAAAGTTCAATGTTTGACCAAAGTCAAAGGACAAGAATTAGCAGGTGACGAAAAATGGTAGGTGTTGTCTCAAATTTATCTCATAAATTAAGACAATCCTTTTCTGACCTAGACAAGTTCTAGTCAGACCTGGTAAAGGTACTTGAGTGAGCACAAACACATTTGGCTTAATCAAGACAACATTTAATGATAGAAAAAGGAGAATATTAGGTTCAATCGTATGCTAGCATGATTTTCTTGAACCTAATTGAATCTAATTCAAATCAATTGAACTGGGTTAGTCTAATTGATGATATCTAGATCCAAACTCTTATTTGTGTGATCCAATTAGGTTCAGTTCTGTATGGTAATGGGATATGTCATGATCTCCATCATCCACATCATCGAAACTTCTTTCGATGGATCAGAACTCTTTTGCTTCAGATAACTAGAATGATCGATCATCTAAATCACTCTAATTGCTCCCAAAATCCACCAGTGACACCTAGCAGTATATGGTGGCAACCCATCAAAACTAAAAAAGAACCTCTCAGTGTAGCTACTTATGTGATTAAGTTCTTCTATCTTGAGCTCCAATCAAATTAGGGTTAAGGTGAACTCATCAAATCCTAATTTCTATCATATGATTTAATCATTTGATTTAAGTCCGATGTGAAAACCTTAATTCACTCTCTGCCATGGCCATAGGCTTATGGACTTGATTCTCATGATCCTCATAGGGCTGCTCCTCATCCACCGAGGTAGCTAGATTCCATCTTGGTGCAATCCAATTCCTACAATGAACATGCTATAGCCAACATACACCTCAGGGTTTCGAATGGCTAGAAGACCGAGTCATGGTGTAGTCAAACTATAACACCCTCAAGATGAACTAGCAATGCACCTCAGATCAAAGAATCAGACACACCACTGCAGCTTTGAGTCAGTCATCGATGAGAAGGTAGACTTTCTTATGACTACTCGAGGTGGTCATGCTCAGTTCCCTCATTCTCTAACTAGTACCTGTACTCTCGCTCCGATGTCTCTACACCAAGACTCATCTACTATAAAGAATCAATTGTATACTAACCTTTCGGATCAATCACCATCCTCATGATGATCCTACGGTCAGAAGCATTTTATGAGTTAATAATGAAAATTCTTGTCTTAAATTTTCAACTCTTGAAAATAAGAACTATCGTTACCATTAACTCAAGAGATGTATCACAGACACAAATACATATATGTGATAGAAAATAATCCATTTTATTATTTATAATCAAAATTATAATTTTGCCCTTAAAAGTGTGTTACAAGTGTTAGCCAATTCTAGCTTCTAGGGCATACATATCTAACAAACTCCCACTTGACCTAAAACCAATTGGCTACAAATCTAAGCTCCATCTTCTCAAGGTGGGCTTCGATCTTCTACTGGCCCAATGGCTTTGTAAGTGGATCCGTCGCATTGTCTACGGAGTCGACTCTCTTAACCTTGACGTAATCCTTCTCGAGGTAATCGCGGATGAGGTGGTATCGCCGCTCGATGTGCTTGGATTTCTGATGAGACCTCGGCTCCATAGCAAGGGCTATGGCACTATTATTGTCATAGTACAGAGAAATGGTATTTGATGGCATCACTCCAATCTCTGCGGCAAACTTCTTATACCAGAATGCCTCCTTTGTAGCTTCTGACACAGCAATGTATTCTGCCTCCATGGTGGAATCTACTATCACTGTCTGCTTGAAACTTTTTCAACTGATAGCTCCACCATTGCACAAAAATAGACTTCCAGATGTCGACTTTCGATCATCTACATCGGACATAAAATCCAAGTTTGTATACCCCTAGACTTGGAGTTCTCCATTACCAAAGACCAATAACATATCCTTAGTTCTTCTTAAGTACTTAAGGATACATTTCATAGAAGTCCAGTGTTCTTCACCTAGATTCGACTGATATCTGCTCATGACACTCACAGCATGGGCTATATCAGGTCGTGTACATAACATGGCATACATGAGGCTCCCTATTGTTGAAGCATAAGGGATCTTGCTCATGCATTCTATTTTCTCAGGTGTGCTAGGGCACATCTTCTTGGAAAGATGAATGCCATGTCTGAAGGGTACTAAACCCCTCTTAGAGTTTTTCATACTAAACCTCTTTAGCACTTCCTCTATGTACATCTTCTGTGAAAGTCCTAGCATCCTATTCGGTCTATCTCTATAGACCTTAATTTCTAGAATAAAGGATGCTTCTCCTAGGTCTTTCATGGAGAATTCTTTAGATAACCATATTTTAACTATATTCAACATGGAAATATCATTTCCAATAAGGAGGATATTATCCACGTACAATACGAGGAAGACAACAGCGCTCCCACTGATCTTTTGAAGACACATGGCTCCTCCTCATTTTTGATGAAACCAACAATTTGATCACATCATTAAAATGAGTATTCCAGTTTTGAGATGCTTGCTTAAGTCCATATATGGACCTTTGCAGCTTGCATACCTTGTGATCATCATCACTGGATGTGAAACCTAGCGGCTGTTCCATATAGATATCTTCCTCAAGATATCCATTTAAGAATGCCATTTTTACGTCCATTTACTATATTTCATAATCGAAATAGGCTACAATAGCAAACAATGTGTGGATGGATTTTAGCATAGCTACTAGCAAAAAAGTATTCTGATAGTCAATGCCTTTGCATTGACTATAAGCTTTTGCCACTAATCTAGCTTTGAATGTCTCCACATTTTCATCTGCACCAATTTTTCTCTTGTAGATCCATTTACACCCAATAGGTACTATACCTTCTGGTGGATCTACCAAGGTCCAGACTTGATTTGAGTGCATCAAGTCAATTTCTGACTTCATTATCTCTAACCATTTCTCGGAGTTGATATCCAATATCGCCTCATTATAGATTTTGGGATCATCACCATGAACCCCATTACCTATGAGGAATATTTTCTCTATTTCCTCTGAAATAGTACCTAAGTACCTCTCAGAGAGGATGGGAAACCCTTTTCGATCTACGAGGTGGAGGAGGTAGTGATTAGTATTGGCTCAAACTTGATTTGGTTCCTATTTGGTCCTTAGCTCATTGCTCTTGTGAGACTTTCTCATTGAGCTTGATCTGCTTTCCAATGCCGCTGTCTTGAATAAACTATTTTTTAAGAAAGATGGCATGTTAACTCACAATCATATTGTGATCTTCTAGAATGTAGAAATAATATCCTAATGACTCTTTAGGATATCCAATAAATTGAGCTCTAAAGGACCTAAAGTCTAACTTATCCGCTTGTTGTCTTTTGACATGAGCCGGACAATCCCAAATTTTGAGATGACTCAGACTTAGTTTCTTACCATGCCATATCTCATACGGTGTGGTAGGAACGATTTTAGAAGAAATCCTATTTAGTAAGTATATTGCAGTTAACAAACAGTGTCTTCAAAAAAAATTAGGAAGGTCTGTGAAGCTCATCATGGATCGGACCATATCTAATAGGCTCCAATTCCCCCATTCTAAAATCCCATTGAGTTGAGGTGTTTCAGATGGAGTCAATTGAGAGACTACGCCATTTTCTTT
This sequence comes from Cocos nucifera, assembly GCA_006176705.1. Lineage (NCBI taxonomy): Eukaryota > Viridiplantae > Streptophyta > Magnoliopsida > Arecales > Arecaceae > Cocos > Cocos nucifera. Next base: position 36,425 of record QRFJ01004426.1, read on the forward strand.
GAGATAGTCTAGGAATTCCTGACTAAGGTATTCACCTCCTCGATCTGATCGAAGAACCTTAATGAGTTTTTCAATTTGCTTTTCTACTTTCATGTCTAAATTCTTTGAACTTTTCAAAGGCTTCAGACTTGTGTCTCATAAGATACACATACCCATACCTAGATAAATCATCGGTAAAGGTTATGAAGTAGACAAAGTTGCCTCTAATCGACACATCAAATGGGCCGCACACATCAGTATGTACTAGGGCAAGGAGGTCTGTGGTCTTTTTCCCACGTCCTACAAAAGGAAGCTTAGTCATTTTGCCATGAAGACAGGATTCACAAATTGGATATGACTCGAAAGTCAACGGACTCAATAGCTCGATTATCTCCAATTTGTTAATCCTATCTTCTGCTATATGACCTAATCTTAGGTGCCATAGATACCTATCGTTTGGACTATTCCTAGCTCATTTTGATTTTATGGCATTCATATTTTGCATGAAATTAAAAATAAATACATCAACATGTAACTGATAAAGACCGTTAATAAGAAAACCACTTGCAATTTTATTTCTTTCACAAAGAATATTACAATGGTCCTTAAAAAAACTAATTACATAGCCTTCTAATGCAAGGCAAGAAATAGAAATCAAATTTCTACCTGCTGCAGGTACGTAACAATAGTTTTTTAACACTAAGTCTAAACCAGATGGCAGTCGAAGAGGGTATGTTTCCACGATCACGACAGCAACTCTTGCTCCATTTTCGATGCGTAGGATCATCTCACCATCCCTCAGCCTCTTGCTATCCTCAAGACCCTGCATGGAAGTGCACAAGTGAGCACTAGAACCAGAGTCAAGCACCCAACTGGATGCAGAAGAAACCATAAAGTTAGACTCAATAACGAGCATACCTCTAGAAGGACCTACCTCCTTCTTCTTTAGGATGGCCAGGTAAGTAGGGCAGTTCCATTTCCAATGGCTGTCATTGTTGCAATAAAAATACTTTCCTTTGTCAGCGACCTTCTTCTTCAACTCTGCCTTTTTCTTCTTTTCTCCTTCCATCTTCTACTTTTTCATAGACTTCTTCTTCTTTCCAAAAGACTTTCTCTTAGAAGAAGTCCATTCCATAGCAAGCACTAAGCCTTTAGAACCTTTCATGGAAAGCTCAACGGTAACCAGCATGTTCATAAGTTCGGCCAGGGAATTTTGAAGTTTATGCATATGGTAGTTCATGATGAACTGCCCATACGCATCAGTCAAGGATTATAGAATTATATCATTCTACAGATCCAAGTCCAACCTTCACTTTAAGCTTCTCAAGCTCTTCCAAGTTCTTGATCATTATTCAAACAATGATCTTGGACTGACTGCCCATCATGTATTCTTAGCCTTGAACAGTCGTTTAGTGACTTGATACTTGGACTATGTGACTCTGTTCACCAAACATCTCCTTGATAGGTGAGCCTAAGCATTTGGTGTGCACTGTCTTGATATATCTTTCATGTTGGCACTGAAGTTCATCAGATATCGAGTCCTAACATGTAGTATCTGGCCTTGTTATCTTCGTCTATCCACTTATCCAGAGATGCTCTCTATTCAGTGGATGGACGAGCTGGTAAGGTGGGAGGGATCCTGGTCCAATACATGAGTTAACTTCTTAGAACCCTAAAATGATTTTGAAGTTCCCGAGCCAATCCTTGTAATTTGGTTCGATCAGTCTATAGGTGTCCAGGATTCGTGCTAATGGGTTGGATGCAGATATTTTTCTATAGAGAGTCAAAGTTTCTAGTTAGATACTATAATTAAGACTTAACCAATTTGTTTAGAAATTTTATTTTTTAAACAAATTAGCTTTCATTATTTTTTTGGATCTTTACACTTCCTCTGTAGAGATGTAAAAATCTCCATGATTACTAATTTTTAGTGGGTGGTGCAGTCCCACCAACTGACTCATCACCTCATCTAATAGTTATTGATGATGGGTTAGCTAATGAGTGAGCAACTCTTGCTCAATGATTCTCTAATCATGATGCACCCAAACTTGATCTCTAATTCATGAATCTCACTGTGTCTGAAATATTGATCCACTCCTTAGTTAAGTCAAACCCATCATTTGCACAGATTGGATTTCTAATTGGGTCTCTCATCGTATCCAAAATATTGAGCCCAATCCATCCTCCAGCCTATAACATTCAATGCCTAATAGACATGGTTGCATCTTCCTGGTGCAACTGAACCACTGTAATCAGCCGAAAACAATCAACCTTAGGAAGGCCCCGTACATCTACAATGGTGGAAGATCTTAGACTTAATCTTTTCTTAGGTAGATTAGATTTAGGTCTCATTAAACTAGACTTGACATAATCATAACCATTATGACTAACCTAGTGGCATGGGTTAGCTCAGATTATTGACCACCTCAGATCAGAACTGAGTCAACAAACATGGCTAGCTAAGTGAGATCGGTGGAAGGGATATGTCATTAACTCGACAAAAATGCATTCGAGTCGAGTAGCTCCTAATTAAAAACCAGTCGGTCGTATCTGCCAAACTTACCTTAGACACCAAATTGTTGAGCCTAGAATCAATCGGGATTAGCCTACAATCCAAGACTCTAACCACTGAGCCTAATTAGGATCTTAGCTTGATCGATCACTCACATGTGACTCAATCTTGACCCAGACTTAATCCTATTAGGCTGGTCAATTTAAGCACTGTTGATCCCATCTAACCAACTCTTGATTTGGTTTGATCAACTGCTTAGACCTAATTGAGCTACCCAAGTCCGAACCTAATTTTATGAATATGTCTTAGATATAAAATTCTCAATTTTAGACCTAACATATATTTCATAATCTTAATTCTTAATTAAGTTTAGGATTCATAAACAAAATATGTAAATAAAATCCTAGGATTTCAGGATCTAGGATTTTGCAAAAAGTAAGTTCTTGATTTTTGATTAAGGACGAATGCGCAGCACCCCTACACATCATAAAAATACCCCATCGAATGGAAGGAGAGGACATTTAAATCCTACTTTATTCTTATGACCGGACGGCCAAGGGGAATGCCTTAACCAAAAATATAAAAACTATAAAACTAGTTAGATCTACATCATATATCTCATATATAAAAATTGATCTAACTTTATACATATTTTGCATACATCTCATGTATCATATCATGCATATTTTAGATCTAAATTATCTCATAATTATCTAAAAAATTAGATTTAAATTGATCACATCAAAATAAATTCTAATCTAGATAATTATGTAGAACTATTCTACAACTAGTCTAAACATGCATTTATCATATCTCATATGAATCAAAAATTAAATAATTTTATTTACTATTTTTTAGATCATATTATAATAATTATAATATCAAAAAATAGTAAATAAATAGATCTAAAATTATAACTTAATCAAATTAAATTATGATCATGCAAGACTATACATAGAACAATTCTATTCCTAGTCTAGTTATGCATCTTCATAACATACTTAGATCTAAGATTATTTAATTTTAATTTTTTAATTTTAGATATAATCACATCTCATGTGATATCTAAAATTATCTAATTATTATATCAAAATAAATTTAAATTAGATCTAAATAGTATTATTATGGAACCTAGCTCTAATACCAAGTTGAAGGGAAAAACTAGATTTTAAATTCGTGTCAGGTTCGTTCAAATCTGATTGGATCGAGAGGCAAATTTCAAAAATTTTCTCTTAGATCTAAATCTGATTTGATCAAGAAAGATATTTTAAAAATTTTTATTTTAAATCTAGATCTAGATCTAAGATATTTTAGATCTAATTTTATAGATCTAATAAAATAATTACATTAAATTAAGTCTAAATTAAATGTTGATCTTGATTCTGGGTAATCCTTTTATTACTGTATGATGATTCCTGCTGATTGCCTAAAGTTCTGGATCTAGCCACACCAAGTGCCTGGACCTCTACCGGATATCCAATTAGGCTGGAGATCTGAAGATCTTCTCCTTTTTTATCACCATCTCCTAAATATTAAGATTCTAGAATTCTGATTTTGAGAGAATCTTCGAAAAACTCCTTTTCGAAGATCTACTGGAATCGTCTCTGTGCAGCAAGTGCTGCCTTCTTTCCTTTTTCATCAGCCTTTTTCTTGCTTGGAATCGCACCTAATCTGGAAGCCCAAACTTTCCTTTGGGCATGGAGAGAAAAAAGAGGATCAAAAAGGTAGCATGGAAGATGGCATGGAGAAGGGAGAGGGTCAGCCTTGGGTTGCATTGGCTATTAGAAAGTTCTCATCAAAGCTTGGGCGCAGATAGGGTCTTTATATAGACCCTTGCTGCGCCATGCAGTGCCACATCATCTCGGCCAATCACGTTGCTTCATGCAATCAAGATCTAAATCTGATTGGTAGAGATGACATCACCTGATCCAATCAAATGAGAGCCCCCATCAAGATTCATCCTTAGGATGGTGCCTAAGACTGGTTCAAAGTCTATAGTCTTGAGGGTCTTCCTAAGTTTGATTCCAAGAAGCAACCTGGAGTTCCCATCTGTATGGGACTCCAAGGCATCCCTATCCATGGGCACACGCCATCCCTAGGCATGCACCCCTTTCTTTCCAATTTTTAGCAGTGAGGGGATAAGCTCCTATCTGCTCTCCTATAAGATGCATGACACATGGGACAGATGTCTAAGAGTCAAAGGTCAATGTTTGACCAAAAGTCAAAATGACAAGAATTAGTAGGTGACGAAAAATGGATAGGTGTTGTTTCTCAAATTTAATCTCATAAATTAAGACAATCCTTTTTTGAAATCTGGACAAGCTTCAGTCAGACCAAGGTAAAGGTACCTGAGTGAGCATAAATACATTTGGCTCAATCGAGACAACTTTTAATGATAGATTGAAGGAGAACATTAGGCTTCAATCATGTGCTAGCATGAATTTTCTTGAACCTAATTGAATCTAATTCAAATCAATTGAACTGAGTTAGTCTAATTGATGATATCGAGATCTAAACCCTTATTTGTGTGACCCAGTTAGGTTCAGTTTTGTATGGTAATGAGATATGTCACAATCTCTATCATCGACATCATCGAAACACCTTCCGATGGATCAAAACTTTTTTAATTCAGACAACTAGAATAATCGATCATCCAAATCATTCTAATTGCTCCTAAAATCCACCAATGATACCTAGCAGTATATGGTGGCAACCCATCAAAATTGAAAATGAACCTCTCGGGCAAGCTACCGTGTGATTAAGTTCTTCTATCTTGAGCTCCGATCAGATTAGGGTTAAGGTGAACTTGTCAAACCCTAATTTTTGTCATATGATTTAATCATTCGATTCAAGTCCGATGTGAAAATCTTAATAGAAACCCTTTCTATTATTTCACTCTGTCATGGCCATGGGCTTATGGACTTGATTCTCATGATCATCATAGGGCAGCTCCTCATCTATCGAGGTAGATAGATTCCCTCTTGGTGCAATCCAATTCCTACAATGAATATGCTATGGCCAACATACACCTCAGGATTCCGAATGGCTAGGAGATCGAGTCATGGTATAGTCAAACTATAACACCCTCAAGGTGAACTATCGATGCACCTCAGGTCAAAGAACCAGACAAACCACTGCAGTTTCGAGCCAGTCATCGATGTGAAGGTAGACTTTCTTATGACTGCTCGAGGTGGTCACGATCAGTGCCCTCATTCTTTAATGAGTGTGTCTCTACACCGTAGACTTAAAACTCATCTACTATAAAGAAGCGATTGTATACCAATCTTTCGAATTAATCACCATCCTCATGATGATCCTACGGTCAGGAGCATTTTATGAGTTAATAATGAAAATTCCTATCTTAAATTTTCAACTCTTGAAAATAAGAATTATCATTACCATTAACTCAAGGGATGTATCACAGACACTAAATACATATATGTGATAGAAAATAACCTATTTTATTATTTATAGTCAAAATTATAATTTTACCCTTAGAAGTGTATTACAAGTGTCAGCCAATTTTGGCTTCTAAGGCACACATATCTAACAAAAACATGGTCAATGGGGCACCTAAAAAGTTTCTCAGTCATGTGAAAATTAGAAAATCTTCATAGAATTATGGGCGATGGTCAAAGATCAAAAATAGTAGGCGCCAAGGAGGTTGTCTAGTCAAACTAGAGTCTTAATTTTATCCAATTAGGTTTCAACCCAAACATATTTATCCAAATCAAATTAGACTAGAATAAATCCAATCAAATTAGGCTTAATCCATCTTAATTAAATTCTAATTAAATCAAACATATGGATCGTTCGGCTAGAAGAAGAGTTGTCGAGAAGAGTGCAACTGGAAGGAGCACTACCAAGAGGAGCGCAACTGGAGGAGTTCATCCAAAAGAAGCATGACTAGGGAAGTTCATTTGAAAGGAGCACGATTGAAAGGAGTATGACTTGAGAAGTTTGGCTGGAAGGAGTGTGTTGTCCATAATATAGAACTTCAACTATCTTCAAAACTTATCACTCAAGGTCGGGAGGGTTGAACTTTAGTCCTATCATTCATTTTAAGTTAAGAAGCAAGGTTAATTAACTAATAGTTCCCTCTTATTGTTCAAAATCTTCTGGTCAAGCTTCAATGTGCCTTTGACAAGTTTCATGATGTGAGCTCAGAAGTGGCACTCCCAAGTCTTAAAAATATAAGAAGATAGGTCATGGAATGACGGAAGTGAGCTGGAAGAGAAATCAGCTCTCCTAGCAAAGTTTAAAAACTGGGTTGGCTCACCCTAAGACTGAGCTGGTGAAGTTGGAAACTAGGCTAGCTCAGTCCAAGACTGGATCGGCTAGGTCTCAAAGAAAAATCTAGATAGAAAGCAGCATTTTCGAGCTATTGGCATGGTACATAACTAGATCGACTCAGTCTGGGACTGAGCTGACCCAGTCGTAGGTTAGTCGGCTCAGTCTGAAACTAGGCCGACTCAATTTTCATTAGTTATTATTTTGTGTACAAGGGTTGTTTGGATTTGGAAAGTTTTTTTATGAGCTTGGGCTTGACCCTTTATAAAATATATATACTGAAAATAGGTCAAGATTGTAAAAAGACTAAAATATACTTAATAAAATCTCTTTTCTCTCAAAAATCTCTTCTTTTCTTCTTCTCTATTTCTTGAATTATTTGATTATGCTTCCATAGAAATCTCTGAGAGATTCTTTCTTGTTGCTTGGCTAATCACCAGCGGCCATGCTGATCTATGTGGGAAGAGTGCGTATTCTCGATAATTTGTATCAGAGTGGTGTTGCATAGAAGGAAGAAAGATACTTAGGATTTACTACATCCAGGATCTGTTGCACCAGATTTTATTCTAAAACTTCTAGTTTGCTTCGTGGTTGTCTCTAGATTATGGTGGAGATTGTTTACATGGAGGAATGGTGATACAGAAGTTTGGACAGAGGATCTAGGGCTAGTTAGATCTTCTTTGAAGGGTAGTTTTGCTGGTGTGTATGATCGTGAAGGGTGTTAGGGATCTATTCTTGACTTGTTTGAAGTCATGGGATCAAGTAGATTCAAGATGGATTTTGAAAAGTTTGATGGCAAGAAAAACTTTATCCTATGGCAGCAAAGAGTAAAGGACTTATTGGTTCAGCAGAGGATCTACAAGGTCTTGATAAAAGAAAGGCCAGAAAAGATCAGTGCTAAGGATTGGGAAGAGTTGGAGAAAATTGCTTTTAGCACAATTTGGGTGTGCTTGGCCAATCAGATTTTGCTCGAGGTTTGCACAAAGACTACGACAAAGGGGTTTTGGGAGAGACTGGAGAACACATACATAGGAAAGAACATGACGAATAAGCTGTGGTTGAAGAAATAATTATATAGTCTGAGGATGCCTAAAGGCAGAGATCTTGTTGTATATATCCAAAGGTTCAATCAGGTATGTTCTAAAGTGATGAGTTTGGATGTGAAGATCGATAAAGTGATGAGTTTGGATGTGCATTCAAACTAGATCGGCCAAGGATTGCATTGTATGCAGAGGTCGCCTTCACCACTAAGAAATTGACATGGGCTTTAGATTTCTTTGGGTGCCAACCTGCCATGACTTGTAAGTGTTAGATATGTATGCCCTAGAAGCTAGAATTGGCTGACACTTGTAATACACTTCTAGGGACAAAATTATAATTTTGATTATAAATAATAAAATGAGTTTTTTCTATCATAATTATGTATTTAGTGTCTGTGATACATTCCTTGAGTTAATGATAATGATAATTCATATTTTTAAAAGTTAAAAATTTAAGACATGAATTTTCGTTATTAACTCATAAAATGCTTCCAACCGTAGGATCATCATGAGGATGGCGATTGATCTAAAAGGTTGGTGTACAATCGCTTCTTTCTAGTAGATGAGTCTTGAGTTTATGGTGTAGAAACACCAAAGCAAGAGTACAGATACTCATTAGAGAACGAGGGCACTGAGCGTGACCACCTCGAGCAGTCATAAGGAAGTCTACCTTCTCGTCGATGACTGACTCGAAGGAGAGAGATTATATAGACCCTGCTTGCGCCATGCAGTGCACATTCCGACCAATCATGTTGCTTCATGTAATTAGATCTAAATCTGATTGATGGGATGACATCACCTGATCCAATTAGATGAGATCCCCTTCAATTCATCCTTAGATGGTGCCTAAGACTGGTCAAAGTCTATAGGTTGGCGCCACCTATGTAGAATCCTAGAAGCAACCTGGAGTCCCATCTATATGGGACTCTAGGCATCCCTATCCATGGGCGCACGCCTCCCTAGGCATGTGCCTCCTCTTTTCCAATTTCTAGAAAGAGGACAAGCCCCTATCTGCTCTCCTATAGGTGCATGACACATGGGCAAATGTCTAAGTGTCAAAGGTCAATGTTTGACCAAAGTCAAAGACAAGAATTAGCAGATAACGAAAAATGATAGGTGTTGTCTCAAATTTATCTCATAAATTAAGACAACCCTTTTCTGACCTAGACAACTCTAGTCAAACCAAGTAAAGGTATCTGAGTGAGCATAAACATATTTGGCTCAGTCGAGATAACTTTTAATGATAGTAGAAGGAGAACGTTAGGCTCAATCATATGCTAGCACGATTTCCTTAAACCTAATTGAATCTTATTCAAATCAATTGAACTGGGTTAGTTCAATTGATGATATCTAGATCCAAACTCTTGTTTGTGTGACCTAGTTAGGTTAAGTTTTGTATGGTAATGAGATATGTCATGATCTCTATCATCGACATCATCAAAACTTCTTTCGATGGATCAGAACTCTTCTAATTCAGACAACTAGAATGATCGATCATCTAAATCATTCTAATTACTCTCAAAATCCATCAGTGACACCTAGCAGTATATGGTGGCAACCCATCAAAATTGAAAATGAACCTCTCAGTGAAGCTACCTGTGTGATTAATTTCTTCTATCTTGAGTTCCGATCAGATTAGGGTTAAGGTGAACTCGTCAAACCCTAATTTCTATCATATGATTTAACCATTCGATTCAAGTCCGATGTGAAAATCTTAATAGAAACTCTTTCTATTATTTCACTCTGCCATGGCCATGGGCTTATGAACTTGATTCTCATGATCCTCATAGGGCTACTCCTCATCTGTCGAGGTAGATAGATTCCTTTTTGGTGCAATCCAATTCCTACAATGAACATGCTATAGCCAACATACACCTCAGGATTTCGAATGGCTAGGAGATCGAGTTATGGTGTAGTCAAACTATAACACCCTCAAGGTGAACTATCGATGCACTCATGTCAAAAGATCAGACACAACCACTATACG